>JAFLJL010018370.1:60000-90000 GCA_018398815.1 Conus ventricosus | reverse complement strand
CTCTGACCAACCAAATGAGAACAATGTAATCTTACTGATCTCTCCACGTTGCGTATGAATGATAAAATCATTCAGATATCTCCTTATAATGCATTATTTTAAATTCCACTATCCTCCATCAGTCTAATTTTCAATGTCTTCAGCGATGAATTTCGCAAACTGAATTAATTACAATTTCATCATCTGATGATAACACGGACTGCAACAATTTGTCATTCGCTATATATCTAACTGGAAAAGTGAACAATTTGTCCGCCCTCATTATAAGCAGTACGTTGGTAACAGAAAGTGGTTTCTTTCGTCATCATTAATGTGTCCTACAAATGCCAGGACAAGGTAGATTCTGATGGATGTTTCACATCAAACCATCGTTTTGTTCGCATTAAAACCTACAGATTGCTCCAACCTAAATCTTGCGTAACTTTATTCTGTCCATCTATCTGTTAATGAGCATTGAGAAACTTTTCAGAATGAAACCATTCTTAAATGAGAAAATAAAAAAAAAAACCAGCGATAGTTTTCTTTACTTTCCATATCGTGTGCCAATTCTGTTTACAAGAACATATAAGTCCCTGTACTTAAAAATTCCGCAAGTAAACTGATGCTCATTCCCTACTTCCTGGGGCCATTCCACACTATTCAAAACCCGTTCTGAAAGGACTTTCTTACTTTATGAGCCCATTTTTTCCTCTCTACCTTTTTTCGCATTTCTAAAGCATCATAATCATAGGCTTGCCTGCTAAAACGGGACTGGGGTAGCTTCAAGAATCTTCAACCAGTACTTACTACATTTTCACAAGAATGTACTTATGTACAACGGGTAATCTGCCCCTACCTCTCCATATAAAACGGTGTTTGGATGAATAAAGGTACTTGACGGAAAACGCTTCATAGCATACGTATGTACTGTTTCCATCATCGAATTATCATGTGTAAGGCCCCAAATTTCAGCTGCATATGTAAAGAAGAGGTTTTTATTTCTGTGTATCAAACATTTCCAAAATATACTACAGGTCTGTACAATTTAGTATTCTCAGGGGATTTCAAATTTCCAATAGTACATTTTTTCCCTTTTCTAAGAGATTCTTCCTCAAGCGTTACGAAAGTTAATTTTTTGTTAAAATTTCATTCCAAGATATTTTTATAATGAAATACTACTTGAATGGTCTGCATTTCATAAAGACCATTTTTCAACACACTGAATAGGTGGCCACCCATTCTAAAGACCACCTATAATTTGTCTTATCCAAGTTAACTGATAAACCTAAGCGATCTGCTATCTTCTTTCAATACATTTAGTATGCTTTGCAAACCTACAACTGTTCCGGACAGAAGAACTACATCATCACATACCGTAATAAAACTAAAACTAATTCAACTGCTCCAGGTATTATCTGGATACCATGTCTCCTTTTGCCGGGACAATTCCACACCAATCGTTTATGCAAAAAGAAAACGAATTGTGGACTCAACAAGCATCCTTGTTTTACTTACCTCCATTTGGACAAATCCAATAATCTGAATATCGCACTCTTCACCGCACACGATGCCAGCACTGATTGTAGACCCCTCTATGCCATGTACAATGTACTATTAACACCGACTGTTACGGAGTAACATTCCAACCGAGTATTTCAGATTTAAACCGATCAAAGGCCTTCTTGAAATCTACAAATCAATGTAGAGCTTCGACTTGCAGAAATAGATGTTTTTGTGAATCAAAGAATATAGTGCAAATATATGGTCTGTGGGTGCTGTACTGTTCTAAAACCTCTTTTTTCTTCCAATATTTTTTCTTCAGTGCATCCCATTCAGTAATTCTTGTAATTTAGTAATTGTGAGTGAAGATTACTTAAAATGCTAGTAAGTGATACTCCACGATAGTTTTGTCGGGATTGTTTCACGTCTCCTTTTTATGATTGGTACAATAAATTGATTTCGGAGCCCACTCTGAAGGAAGATGCCATTATCAAAAAGGTGGGTCAAATAAATGAACAAGAAATTCGATTACAGTTGTGTTGCATTCTTCAACAATTCTGCTACAATTCTATACTGGTGCCAGCACTCCATTCCCTAATTTAAATGTTTTAATACCACAACGACATCTTCACTGAAATAGGCTGAACAAATAATGGTCTCAGATTCATCTCTCTCACCACACCGGTCTCTTCTTCCATATCTTTTATTATCCAAAACTATGAAAAACGCCCCCCAAAATGGTCATGCCACTGTTGAACGGAGATTTCGTTATACACATAACTCTTTTTATTTACATATCGGTGTACACTGGACCAGAACATTTTAGAATACACTGACTGAATTTTGTTGTTTCTTTAACCTACCCTTCTTACACTCCAGTCGTCGTTTTCCCTTAGTGTACCTTATACTCTTTACGTGAAACAGCGTATTCTCCTCTTTTCTTACTTTTATCCTTGGCTGTTTTTGCACGCTCTGAAATCTTATTTAATAACCTTATTTAACTTCATGTTTTCTTTCGTTCGCACTCATTAGCAAACAAGTCATTGATGTTCTCTGCCTTCTTCTGCGAAATAAACTCGAACCATACAAGCTGCGGCTAACTCCGCACAAGGCACAGACAAATTTATCTAGACTCTCATTCACATTAATTTGCAGTAACTGACCGCGCTTTCTGCATGCTGTCTAGAAATTCAACACATTCAAATTCATTTCAGAATATACCAGCAAATTCATCCGCCCGAGACAATATTTCTTCTCATTGTCTGGGGAATAACCGCATCTCTCACCTATTTTCCAACAATTACTTATCCAAATAGCATCAGTTGGTAAGTGCCATGAATAAATGCATCAACCAATGTATAAATCAAAGTTTTGACCTTACAAGCCATTGTGTTGATGTATATATATGAATAGGTGAACACTGTGGAAGCGCCGGCGAATCGTGAGTGATATCAAGATTTTAATAAGATATCTGATGATTGAATTCCTATGTAATGATATCTTGTATCTATATGCTGTGTAGTGGAAATGTATTAATTTTGTAACCAATTCACATGAATGTATATGTTTTTGATGGTTCAGGCAGCTAATTATAAGAAAGAAATCTAACTCATGTGTTGCCTTGGTTAACCCATGTACGTATGGTGTTGGTGTGTGTAGGGAGAGAGAGAGAAGAGAGAGAGAGAGAGAGAGAGAGAGAGAGAGAGAGAGAGAGCGAGAGAAGAGAGACACGAACACACACCCACACACACACACACACACACACACACACACACTACACACATTCACACCTACTGCCCCCCCTCCACCTCACACCCCACACACATACATTCACACCAGCACACACGCATCAGACATTTACACACACACTACACACACACCACACACACACACAACACACACACACACACACACGACACACACACACACACATTTACACATACACACAGATGTACAACCAAACACACACACACATACATCACACGCACTATACTCGCATACACACATACACACGCGCGCGGGGCGGCAGAGGGCGCAGTGGGGTTGAGGCAAGTCGTCAAGGGCTGCAACTCTGACAGCAGTTATCGATTAGGAAGAATTTGCGGGGTCTTACTGTTTTCTCTTTATGTGCGTGTGTGGTAAGGGTTCGACCATAACCTATGTGCGTGTGGTGTTAGGGTCGTCATCACCTATGTGCGTGTGGTGTGGTAGGGGTCGTCATAACCAACGCATATGAACCTACGCAGCATCCAGTTCCTTCCCTGTCTCTCTTACGTAGCGCATGCAGGCAGGCAGGCACCACGCACAGCAAGCCACCTACTCACACAACACCACACAAACCTTACGCACACACACACACACACACACACTCAATTAGTGTTTTTTTTATATGTGGAAGAAATAGTTAGCTGCTCACAAACACGACACACACACACACACACATGTACGCGCGCGCGCGCGAGCGCGCCACAATCAACGCCGCGCCGCTTAGTTGTTTCAACCACTTCCTGGCCCTGAAAACTCGAACCAACCGTGCACATGATAAGTACGGTCGTGGCTGGGACTAATAGCACAGCCCCGATAAATAAAAACGCCGATAATTAAGCTCAAGGTCAAAAAGAGCGAGTCAAGCGGTTAAGGGAGATTTTTGCCTGGTATCCTGTGTGTGTTGTTGAGGGGGGGGGGGGGGGGGGGGGGGGGGGGGGGATGAAAAATTAACAGAGAGAAAGTCCTAGTCTCCATTTAGAGTGTGCTGTCTTATATCCACACACACAGATACATGCATGCACCTCTCTCTCTCTCTCTGCTCTCTCCTCTCTCGTCTCTCTCTCTCTCATCTCTCCTCTTCATCTCTCGCAGGACATGCAGGTGTGATAAGAAAGGTAAGAGGAGAAACCACTGGTAGGCAAGGCAACAAAAACAGCCGTTTCAGCTTGTGGCCAATCTGACGTTAATAAGAAACTCAAAGACTCACCTCAACAAACAAGATCGCAGCCACTAAACTGTCATCTTATGACCCCGCAGAACTCAACATCAAGAGAGAGGTGGCCACACATCCAACTTGAAGGAAAAAGCAAGGAACCGACACTGCCAAATTCAAGTGTGCAACAATAGAATGTCCAAAGCTATATACTGGTGTTGTGTTGTTGTGTTTGTATGTTTGTGCTGTTGTTGTGCTGTTTTGGCTTATGTTGTGGCTGTGGTGTGTTTGTGGTGTGTGTTTGTATGTGTGTGTGTGTGTAGTGTCCGAGTCGCGTGCGCGTGCCAAGGTCCTGCGCGCGCGCGCGCTAGCCGCGCGCGTGTGTGTGTGTATAGCCAAAGAAATTGTTACAGACATAACTGTCCGACACTCACGTGAACTTAGGTCAAATTATTTCCATATAACGAAATTTTTGCATAGGTTGTGGCGCGCGCTAGACAGACAGAGGAGAGAGAGAGAGTAGAGAGAGAGAGAAGAGAGAGAGGGGGGGGGAGAACTAGGTTTTGTTTATAATGTGAGTGCATGTTTGCGTACTTCCAATAGTTTTTGTGTGGATATGATGATGAGTGTAAGGTGAGGGGGCGGTTTGAGTGTGTGTGTGTGTGTGTGTGTGTGTGTGAGGTGTGTGTGTTGTGTAGGTGCGCGCGCGCGCGCGCCGAGGGCGAGAGAGAGAGTTTGGTTTTTATTATTGTCTGTGAGTGCATAAATGTGCGTCTGTATGTGCGTGCTCGCATAGACGTGAGTAGGGGGAAGGGGAAGCGTGGTTTGTGTTTGAGTGATTGTGTGTAGTGTTTGTGTGTGTGTGTGTGTGAGTGTGTGTAGTGTGTGTAATGGGTGTAGTGAGTATGTGTGTGAGTGTGTGTACTGTGAGTGTGTGTGTGTGTGTGTGTGTGTGTGTGTGTTGTGTTGTTGTGTTGTGTGTGTGTGTGTGTGATTGGATGTGGTGTGTTTATTTGTGTGCTGTGTTTAAATTTTTTTATGGTTGTTTATGAGAGAGAGAGAGAGAGATAGAGAGAGAGAGAGAGAGAAGAGAGAGAGAAGAGAGGAGAAGAGAGTGTTTTGATTTTTCAGTACAGGTTAAGATGTAATTTTGCTTTATAGTTTACAATTTCTGATTTTTATAATATTTAACTTACAAATGTTAAAGTTTCCTGTTAATTTTCCTTTATGGTTTTATATGTCTTTCAGATGTTTAAATATTAGAATTATCTTTGTTATCACTCATTAATTTATTAGAGGTTTTTCTTTTTAAAATGTCAGTACCAACACAATGTTAATCTGACGTAAATGGTTTCAGTCAGTCAGTGTGTGTGTGAGTGTGTGTTGTGTGTGTGTGATGTTGTGTTGTGTGAGTGTGAGAGTGTGTGGTGGCGCGCCCGTGCGTGCGCACGTGGCGCACGCGCCGTATGAGTGTGTGTATGCACATGTACCCGTGCAACGCCTCGTGTCGTAATTGGTATATGTGCATGTGTATATATGTAAGAGAGTGTAGAGAGTTTACACCCCCACCCCCACACAACCCAGATAGACAGGTGAATAGCAGGTAGACGAGACGTAAGCTAGATTTAGTTTTTCATTTATATTCACAGACAAATTTACAAACGCAACAACAAAATCTAGTCACAAACAAAGCCACTACATGAACCAACCCCCAACAACCTCTTGAAGTCAAGGCAACCGGCTATGAACCATCGATCACGTATGCTGGAGTCCAAATGGGGGGGGGGGGGGGGGGGGGGGGGGGGGGGGGGGGGGGGGGGGCGATCAACTAGTTGGTAGGCACCAGTTAGTCAACCAAGCGCACACATTCCCAAGACGAATTTCAACAGTCTTGTCACGGTAATGGGGGGATACTACCCCCCGGTACCAAACACAGGTCTCTCTGTCATACATGCTCCTAGACCAGCTTCAACAAGGAAAACAAACAATATATTGAACATTTTTAATTTTTCTGTGAAAAGAATATGTGTCACTGGCAAGCCTACGGTGGTAACACATCACCATCGGGTAATGAACAAATTAAATTAATCTATCCTCCAGCAATCAAAATGTTTTGAATTAAATATTTGCAGAGAAAGAGAGAGGCGGGTGAGGACAACAGCACACACACACACACACACACACCAACACGACACACACACACACACACACACACACACCATCGCACCGCACGCACGCAACCGCACACCCGGCGCACTCACACACACACACACACACCACACACACACACACACACACCACACACGCAAACACTGAGAAGATAGAGAGAGAGATAGAGAGAGAGAGAGAGAAGAGAGGAGATAAGAGAGAGAGAAGAGAGAGATAGACAGAAAGAGAGAGAGAGGAGAAATGAGAGACAGAGACAGAGACAAGAGAGACAGAGGAATAGGCAGAGGCAAGGCAGATGGCAGAGACAGAGACAGACACAGAGCCGAGAAGAAGAAGAAGAAGAAGAAGAAGTAAAGAAGAAGAAAAGAGAAGAAGAAGAATAAGAAAGAGGAGGAGGAGTAGGAGGAGGCGAGGAGGAGGAGGAGAGAAGAAGAAGAAGAAGAAGAAGAGAAGAGAAGGAGAAGAAGAAGAAGAAGAAGTAATAGTTTTGTCTGAGTGTTTGTCGCTGGCATCATATGTAAAAAAAAAAGGTGACAGCATAAGATCACATGAGACACGAGTTCACTTTGTAACGCCTCCCCAGCACGTCATATACAGGAAGGCGCAACGGGCGTAAGACACACAAGGATAACATTTTCTGTCATGACGCATTATATTTTCGAAAAAAAAAAAAAATGAACAAAAAAAACGACGAGGAGGAGCAGAGGAGGAGGAGGGGAGGAGGAGGAGGAGAGTGGGCAGAATGGGTGGTGGAGAGAGTGGGAATGAAATGGAATAAGTCGAGAAAGAGAACATTTCCAACGATTCACCGACAGCCGCGGGTCCCATTTGCGGACTGTCTGGTGTGAACAGGAACCGTTGGTTACGTCCGACTGCATTCTTCATTCGTCACTAGGGAGTGATTCAGCAGTAGACAGAACTCGGCCTGGCTGTGTTAGTCTAACGTCCCATGTGCCTCTCTTGTTCAGTCTGTTGGTCTGTCTTCTGTCGCTCTTGGCATAGTTTCGTTTTATGGGTGTGGATTGTGTGTGTGGTGTGTGTGTGTGTGGTGTGTGGTGTGTGAGTGAGGTGTGTGAGTGTGTGTGGTGCGTGGTGTGTGGTGCGAGTGTGCGTGCGGTGTTCGTAGAGTGTGTGTGTGTGTGTGTGTGTGTGTGTGTGTGTGTGGTGTGTGTTGTGTGTGTGTAGTGTGTGCGTGCGTATTCATGTGTAGTGCGTGTGTGTGTGTGTGATGTTTGTGTGATGTGGTTTGTGCGAGCGTGCGTGCGTGCGCGCGCGCGCGCGCGTCGCGTGTGTGTGTGTGTGGGTGTGTGTGTGTGTGTGTTGGTGTGTTGTGTGTTGTGTGTGTGTGGCCATCTATCATCTATCAAACTATCTACTATCTATCCAATCTATCGATCTATCTAAAAACAACGAATGTTGTCCTGGCTCTGTCCGTCTCGTCTCCTTGCCTTCCTTCATGACCATTTACCTGACAAATGTTCTCTATTTCCTCTTGCACCAGGCAGTTGCGTTTGACCTTAAAGTCAATCTGACGCAACGTCTGTAATCACCAAAAACTGCATTTCCAACATCTCCTCCCAAATAGCCTGACTTGAACTACACACAGTTAAGTTCATTCACCTCTTCTCTCTCAGTCAGTCTGTCCTGTCCTTCTGTCTGTCTCTCTCATCTCTCTCTCTCTCTTCTCCTCTCCCGTCTCTCTCTCTCTCTCTCTCTCTCTCCGAGGAAGCAACCCAAAACCCTGATGTTGTCTTTGTCATTTCCAGAAAAGACTACTGTTATTACTACTGTAATTTCCCTTCTCGTTGACATTCAAGAATAACCTTCCTTGATCGGCTGCAGAAAATCCGAAACAAACAAACGCTGCTCGTGTGCTTTTTCCTGGTTACCATACGAAGGAAAAAATAGAAAAAAACAAAGAAAAAAAAAGAAATGAATACAAAGAAAGACAAGGAAAAAAGAAAAAGACTTTAAAAAAAAAGAAAAAAGAAAAAAACCACACAGATACATATAACCAACCAACCAACCAACAAAAAGACAAGAAGACAAGGAATTCAAAGAAACACAAAAGAAAAAAAGAAAGGAAGAATGAACCAAAAAAAAAAAAAAAAAAAAAAAAAAACAGATAGGAAAAGAAAAGAAAGAATTTGTTAAAGAGAGAACGAACCAAACAAATACTATCAAACAAGTCCTGGCAGCGTCCGCATTGACTTCAGGCACCCGAGGCTCAAACGCATTTGACAAGCTCGTTCAGGGATACAAGAGGCCTGTCCGGCCGGTCAAATTGTTGCCAGTCAAGATCGGTTCTGGCATACCAGTTTAGGCAAAAAATGACGTCATTTGATGCGGCCACAACACAAACATCCCGCCTACTCAGAAAGTTGAGCACGACTTGGCCTAACGTCCTTCCCCTTCGTTCCTTCGTCCTTCGTCCTCTCTCGCATCGCCCCAACTCTAAACTAAAAACCATCGATACTGCTTTGGATAGACTGGGACACTGGTGCCGACATTTTTTGCCTAAACTGTATGCCAGCAACCGATTTGACTGAGCAAACGAAATTAGAAGACCGCGACAAACGGTCTGCTCGTGCAACCCTTTTGCAACACGAAACATCGATTCTGGTTCAAACCAATGGCGCGCACTGCAACACAAGCAGGAGGGGAAGAGTGCAGATATGTAGCGGAACTACTTTGTAGGTGGTTGGGGGAGTGGGTGGATAGGGCAAAGGAGGGTGAGGAGTTTAGGAAAGGGACGAGTGGGAGGGGGGAAAGTAAGGGAGGGGGTGTAGGCGTGTGGCGGTGTCTGTGTTAACCTTCGCATCGAACCACCGCTCAAAAGATATGGGTCTGTTTTCGTGTTGGCTTGCCTGTGTCTCTGTGTGTCTGTTTTGCTGTCCGGCCCATGCTGTTTCTCTGGTGTGTCGGTCTATCTATCTGTCTGTCTGTCTGTCTCACATCTCCTGTCTCTCTCTTCAGCTCTCTGTGTCACTGGCCGCTCACTCAATCCCCCCCCCCCCCCCACACACACAAAGAACATTACTTAAAGAACGAAAACACGCACACGCACACAACTCCAACACACACACACACACACCCACACATTAATTAAAGAAACGAACACACGCCACACACACACACACACACACCACACACACACACACACACACACCACCACACACACACACCACACACACAACAAACACACACACACACACACACAACACATCATACACATACGCGCGCGCTTGTGTGCACATACCACACACACACACACACACACACACACACCCACACACACACACACACACACACACACACACCACACAAAGAAGAGAGAGAGTGTGTGTTTTTATGTCTGAATTTTAATCTTTTCAATAAAAGAAAACAGCTTTGTACATCGCAACGAAGAAAGGGTAACCAAAGGCAAACAAAGACCAGGATCAGAAATTATCCTATGGTTTATATAGATCTTCCATAGTTCCTTTGAAAGGCAGCCTAGAAAATTGGTTTTAAAGCCAGTATAAAGACCATCCCATGTGGCAAACTCCCTTTTTATTCCCTTCTCCTAACAGACGACAGACACATGCATCATACAGAAGACATGAATGAAAAATTCAAATAATATTCTGAACGGGAGCAGGCGATAGCCATGAAAAACTTGCTACTCTCTTTCTCTCTCTCTCTCTCTCCCTCTCTCTCTCTCTCTCACTCTCTACTCTCTCCTCTCTCATCTCTCTCTCTCTCTCTCATTTCGATGTAAGAAAATAGTATATCATGAAATATGTAACAAATGTAACACGGACTCATCATTGACGCTTTTGCTGGCAAACCGAGAAAGAACGTAATTCGCATCTGTGCGAAGTATATCTTCGATGCCTTAAAAGAGAAACAGAGAGAATTGTTATTGGGGAGAGAACATTAGGAGTACCATATGTATTTCATAAAATTATTTGGTTTTACGTTGTTTCGTGCGGGCGATACGGTCTTGTGTATACTTAGGGGATCATGAATGAAAAAATGTGGGCATAGTTGTGTGTGTGTGTGTGTGTGCGTGTGTGTGTGTGTGTGTGTGTGTGTGATGTGATGTGAGTGTGGTTTGGTTTTGTGTGTTTGAGGTGTGTGAGAGTTGTGTGTGTGTATGCGTGTGTATGTTGTGTGTTTGGTGTATGTATGCATGTGCATGTATGTAGTAGGTGTGTGTGTGGTGTGTGAGTGTGTAGTGTGTGGTGTGTGTGTAGCGGTGTGTGGTGTGTGTGTGTGTTGTGGTTGCGCGCGCAATTGGTAAGTGCGAGTCGAAATTATATGTGCGAATCTGTGCTATTCTGGTAGAGTGCAAGCATAAGGGTGTGATTATTGTATGTATCTTTCGGTACACCACAATTACGATTATACAGTTGGTGAGTGAGCAAGTATTGTAAATGATCGTAGCAGTAGAAATGTTACCAGCGTCAGTGGTGTGGTGATTTCATTTTTTGTTACTTGACCTCATTGCAGATAGGTCGGGTGGCCTTTGCAATTAAAATTTTCACTTAAGTATTCGAGTTCTCTCCTCTCTCCTCTCTCTCACTCTCTCTCTCGCTCTCACTCCCTCTCACTCGTCTCTCTCTCGCTCTCCTCTCTCTCTCAATTGCAACGTTTCGGTATTGATCGGAGGGAGGAAGGGAGGCGTGTGTCATGGGTAAGGGAGAGAACATAGAAATGGTAAAGGGGATCACAGGTCGTGCATGAACACCTACACATTCAGAGGGGAAGTGGTGATCTACGAGTTGGTGTTGATATTTGAGATACCCATTTGCATTAGAGAACAGGGAAAGGGGCAATTTCAGGCCACTATCCCGCCCTCACACAGTTCGGGCGGAAGTAACCCAGAATGGCCTCCTTTCCTTGTTCTCTGACAAGTAAGAGTAATACTGTGAAGGGTTATCCGATTCAAAACTAATTTACTAAAGTTTTTAGAGAGTACCGGGACTGAACACATTCCCATAGAGTAACGCAGGGAAAAGCAGTTGTGGCTGAACGCGCCCCATAAACACGGTGGGTGCACCAGGCTATTCCGATTACTTCGCGTATGGTTAATTACAGAGTGGGGAGAGAAGAGAGAAACCCTAAGGAAAGTGCCCTCAGGAACAGACAGACAGAGAAGAGAACAGAGAGACACCCACACACACACACACACACACACACACACACACACACACCACACACACACACACACACGACACACACACCCACACATCACACACACACACACACACACACACACACACACACTTCTTCGCATACTTTTCTTCTGTGTCCATCACCTTCCGTGACTGCTGTCTACCTCCCTCCTTCCTCCTCTCTTCCACACATGCACCCCCAACCGACCCCTCCCCACCACCTCCGCCACCCCCCACCGCCCCCAACCCACACACACAACACACACACTACACCACAACACACACAACACACACACCGACGGACAGACAGCAAGAGACAGACACTCATACACCGCGGCGCGCGCCACACTCACACCTGCTGGCAAACTGAGAGGCTAAAAAATCAATACTGCTGCCCCTCTCCTCCCCTCTCCTCCACTCCCCCCCACTGCCCTCAAACGCCGGGCCAGCTGCATTGCAATATATTTCATCATTTTTCACAGCGCTCACATGACTAGTAACCAACACAGGTTTCATCATATCTTCTACTGACTGATGGGGCTGGTAGGAACGTTTTTATGCGCTGTATGGGCTTGGTGTGTTATCTAAAAATGGTGAGCCGGTTTTACTGAGGAACAGAATTGTGCGATCAAGATCACAAGTTTTACTTTTAAACTGCATGTTTAGAGTAATTTGTTAAAAAAAGAATCAGGCTGAAGCAGTTCGTTACCGCCGAAACCAAAAGAAGTATTGCTTTCCTAGAGGGAGAGAAAAAGAAAAAAGTGAACGCCAGCTTTGGAAATGAACGACTATCTTCAAGGTTTGTTGGTTCAAGGAAATGAAAATGACATTACCGAACAAGATGAGGCTAAATAAAATAAGTTGTTTAACTGATATTGATGAGATGCTTTCTTTTTTAAAAAAGCGGCGCTATGTTGATAAAACAAAATCAAAGCAAAACAAATTCATCACGCGTTGATTTTGGGCGTTGGCTTGGAGACAGCCCCTAGTCATGTTTTAAAAAAACAAAAACGCATCCCAAACATGGCGTGTTAATTCTTAAGACGCAGGTGAACTCATCTGATTCGTATGCTATGGAAACGCATTTCAACTTTCTGGTGTTTTTATTTTTATAACTATCCTAAATTCGCACAAGCTAGGAACAGTATATAAAGCACTGTGATAGCAAACGCCAAACTATAATAAACTTATGTCAACTGGATGGCGATTTTCGGGGTTCTGGCAAAACTAGATAGGGTTAGGCAACCTTAGTAACATCAACCATATGGAGAGAGTAGTGTGTGGCCACACTATCTTCATATAAATTAGCTCCCTAATATACAATGACGGATGTACTACACTGCGATTAGAGCCGGCCATAAAAGCTTGGCTACAGCCAAAAGCCAGTTGCAAGCCTGTTGAGAAAGAGGAGCACAGCAAACTAGGCCAAACAACCCAATGTGGATCCGCTTGCCGCCAATGACGTCAGCACCCTGCCAAGCTTGTTGCAAACTAGTCAGAGACGACCCTATGTGATCGCTTGACTACAAAAGCGCGCAGCAACCAGCAAAGCTCAGCGGCAAACTAGGGCCAAACGACCCTATGTGATCACTTGGGGTGATTGAGGTTGCGCGCGAGACAACAGCCTGTTTAGTCCCCAAAGCAAGAAGTGGCCCTAGGAGTTCCCTTTTTATGTTTGTTGTGTGTTTTGGCCTACCCCACGCTCGCACGTCCCCCCACCCCACCCTCCCTGGACTGTCCATTGTGTGTTTGTTGTTTGTTGTTTGATTTATCCTGCCCCCAGCATGCACACCGCCCGCGCACCCCCACCTGCTCGGGGAGCCTTGGGTGTGGTACTCCCTCACCCACGCATGCACACACCTCCAAGTTCCTTCTAATTTTTAACAAGTTATTCTCAAGTGCTTACTTAAGTTACTTCTAAGTTGTCCTTAAGAAGTCATTCTCAAGTAATTCCGCCAGTTTTTATAAGTTCTTAAATATACGTCTTGATCAAGTTCTTAAGTAATTCTAATAAGTTCTTGATAAGTTCTTTATTAAGTCATCCTTTAAGTAGACAACGAAGTTCAAAATAAGTTATCTTAAAATTATTAAAAAAAATTTATACAACTTAAGTTATTTATCTTAAATAGTAAATGTCTAAGATAGTACGAACACACACCTCAAAAACTTGTTCATCCGTTGAGGATGCCTTTGCTCACGTTCTCTGTATAGATTTTAATGAATTTTTACATCGAAACACCACATTGATTACAATTCAGGTCTATGGAAATTTCTTTATAGACACTATGTCTTTAATTTTTGACTTTAAGCATTTTATAAAACGCCAGATCTATTTTTATAAAAAAATTTAAAATATTAATTCCAAATAAATGGATCAAATAGATGCTTTGTTATTGGCGGTTTGAGGCGTGTCAGTTGTCTTTTTCTGTATTTAGGCGTTCGGTTGTTTTAACTTCTTTCGTTACTGATTGCCATTGTGTAAAGAAAATAAACCATAATAACTGCCCCCACCAGCAGCAATGGCTGGCCAAAAAATGGCAACAGTTTTAAGTTCATATTCCATGAAGACTTGTGGGGCCCTTGAATCACATGGAGTTTTTATAGCTGGGGCATTGAAATCACTTGTTCTGGCGTTGCGGTGTATATGGTTTTCACATAAAGCTGTAACATTAAGTTTTTTTGTCTGTTCCACTCTGCTAATGTTTTTATCCTGCATCAAACACGCCAGGATTTTTTATGTCTCCACTGGTTCAGTGTTTTCTGATGATTTTCGGCTTGGATACTTTCTCCACTGGTTCAGTTTGTTTCTGATTCTGCAGATATTCCAGATCGTTATTCATTTTGAAGGGAAATAAATATCTATATATTAAAAGTTAATAATCCCAGGAATTAATGGCGATAACAATGTCCCAAATCTATAGTATAAATCACAGCCCAGAGAACTACAAATGGACTTTGTAAAAACTGGATCTTGCGTTAAATCATACGTAAGACTTGTTCAGAATCAATGGGAGCAAATCTACTGACTAGTTTAGTGTAACAAACTAAGAACCGTATTCCCCCCACTTATTCTACCAATGCTAGAGCCCCAGCTGCGCTTCAGACGCTGTAATAAACTTTATAATGTCTTGCGGCCGTCATCTGTTGAATTGTTCAATGCGAATTCAGTTCGAGGAACTTGTTTTGTTTTTCCACATGCTGCCAAAGAATACAAGCCTCTCCTTTTGGGGCATAATCGCTTGATCCTTAACTTGGTCATTTCATACGTCAGGAAGTTTAGGCACCGCCCTTGTAGCTGGTAGGAGATCATCGCTGTTCATGTTTTATATACCTTTATAATTAATTTATTTATAAACTGAGCAACCGAAAAAACGTTGCTAACCATGTATACCATTCTGCTTTATTGGAGGGCTACGTGTAAGATACACATGCTTGGTAAAAGCTTGATAAGAATTAACCAGCAGACTTGGGCAAACTAGACTTTGAGGATTCAGCAAAACTGATTGGCTATTATTGCAGCTTCATTTGCTACGAAAGGATATTCTGAGTTAAGCAAGGAATAATTCCAGAGAATAAAAATATGTAAAAAAAAAATACATTTATAAAAAATGGCTTCACTCGCAATAATGATAGGCGGCGCTGTGGTTAATGCGCTTGCTTTTAGCGGAAGTAATTTTGCATTTAGTAAACTGCGGGATGACGGCGAGAGAAAAAGACATAACAAAGCTATGGAGGAACTAGCAGCTGCACAAGACGCCTATGAAAGGCAGAGACTTGAGCAGTTAGATTTTATTAATGACACCCTGAAAGAACAGGGGCATGCAGCTTACACATTTAAAAATGTTGACCAAGCAATAAAAGAATATTATCTAGTAACAGGCAAACCGGTCCAGACATTGCCCCCACCAAAATTCAGTGACTTTTATCAACCATCAGAAAAACAAAAGATGCAAGAAATCGCGTTTATTGTTGTTGGTATGACTGTTGTGTATTTTGTTGCGCATAATATTAGCTGAATAAAAAATGAACAAAATCTATTATTCACCAAAAGGATATTGGAAGGGAATCACGGCAATTAAAAAGCTAAGCCAAGCAGCGGGTGTCAGTGAACAAACAGCAAAAGAATGGTTATCTAAACAAGCGATTTGGCAAATTTATTTACCAGCGCCCAAACGAATACAGAGACCACACTTTGTGAATACAATACCGAACGACACCCATCAAATGGACCTTCTATATTTACCCTCTGATACGATCAGACGAAAAAGATTTAAGTACGCACTCACAGTCATTGACATAGCTTCAAGGTACAAAGATGCAGAACCATTAACACAAAAGAGTGCTTCTGCTGTTGCTGTTGCCATACAACTGATATACCAACGAGGGCCACTAACTTATCCTCGCATGATTCAAGTCGATGATGGAAAAGAATTTAAAGGCCAAGTGAATCAATTATTGTTAAAACACAGAGTTACTATTAGAAGAGGCATTCCGGGAGTTCACAGATCACAGGCTTTAGTTGAAAACTTTAACAAACAGTTAGCCGAAAGACTTTTCTCCTACCAGTATCACAGAGAGCTTATTGACAATTCTCGCAACACAGAATGGGTTAGAAGACTGCCCTCAGTTTTGCGCGCAATGAATAATGAAGAATTTAAAGGGCTAAAACCAGTACAAGCAATCAAAAGAAAAACAATAAATGTTGCTGAAGGAGAGTCTTCATCCGGCAAACTATTACCATTTGGGTTGAAAGTAAGGTACCTTTATTTACCGGGAGAAGCAGAAGGGACACTCGCATCAGGGCAACCGATCCAGTTTGGAGTGTTGACCCATATGAAATAAAAAGAATTGTAAAGATGAATCCGCCCGTGTATTATTTACGAAAAACTGACACAACAAAACAACCAGCCCCTCAAAGATCTTTTGTGAAGGAAGAACTGCAGATAATCCCGCCAGGCACCGTTCCGCTTTAATTAATTTACGTAAACATATTTTGGTTTAAAATGGAAGGCCAGAAGGAAGCGCAGAACGAAACAAGAATGGTAAAGGAAGAGACCATGAAAATGATACGGGAATCATTTCATGCGTGTAATGCTATTAAGGAAACATTTTCGAGGATTAATCAATGCATGCTAAATCATCCAGATCACCTACAATCCAAACCCCCAAATTGGGAAAAAGAATATCTTGAAATAATAAAAAAAATTCGAACTCGTCAAGCAAACATGAGAAAAGATTTAAATGAATTGGATGAAGCTATGATTGATCTTATAATAAAAGTTGATGAAAAATATAAAAACCCCCTGTTTATGCGGTCCTCCAGTGCCCGATTGCATATGAAAACTCCGGATTAACAAACACCCGTTTTGTGTTTGTTCTATCTAACGACTTCTTTGTTACAACCGTTGTGTTGATCTCATGTAGATTAGATCGCAGTTTTACGTTGTCATGATGAAAAGTCTTATTGCCAAACAATGCTTCTTTGTAGTTGTCATGTGATATGTTTGACTGCACAACGCTGCGAGATATTCCCTTTGCTTTCTTAATGATTTTCTCCTGGCTCGAAATACTGTACATTTTTGACCTTAACCCCACATACTCCTTGATCACCTTTCCAGATAATTCATCCTTCATCTTTCCTAAAACCTTCTTGTTAGTAATTGAATGTAAAGGCGAATCTTTAGGATAATCGGACGTGTCATACCATCCTGCATGCTCTTTAGCCACTTCGGTTTCCATGTCTTTATAGATGTCTTCAGTAGGAATATCTATAACAAAACTATCTGTATCTGTGTAAAGTACTCTGGACTCAGGATACGAGGGCTTAAAGTAGTCATAAAGAAACTCTAACACAAAAGCTTTGATAATTCTAAAACAGTAAACCCAATAAAAACAGGTTTGTCTAATTTGACTTTCTTTTTTTTCATCATTATGCCAAAAAGCTGATCATGAAATCTTCTGAAGTCCTGATAATTTGGTTTTGAAGTTAGCTTAATTGCTTCATTCTCTCTGGTGACCAATCTGACATCTTTACGTTTGTGCGGATTCTCCATAGTCTTTCCGAAACAACTGTTGTTCATCAGCTTGAAAAAGTCTTTTTCTGAAGCATCTGTGGATTTAGTTCTGAGATCAGTGTTCTTCATGATGTATGGTTTCATGAACTGTTCTTGATCAAAAGCAATTATGCGATGAACAGCTGTCAACTTCAAACCGTGCCTTAAATAAAATTGTAGAAGTCTGTAATGACAGACATAATTTTTTTTGCCTCGAAGATTAGGCACAAGTTTAGGTGGTTCTGTTGGATTCATCTTTAGGCTTTCTGCTGCTAACGGATAGTCATTATGCAGGTCATGGAGTTCCTGAGGATATTCTAAGTCAACTTCTAGAATGAAGCCGCGCTGCTGATCAGGCGTTAAACTGCCCAACCACTTTAATGCCTTTTGAATATTATTCGTACCTGTGTACATCTTGAAGTTACGTAATGGAAGTGATTGCGCCATTGCCCATCCATACAGATTGTTTGCGTCTAAATACATGAGATAGTTAGACCTTTTACTCGGATCATAGTCGTCCAAGTATTTGTTGTTTGCTTTACAGTAATGATGCGACGCCATACTAATTCCGCCACGCAATCCGTTTTCATTCATCTGTATCATTGGTAGGTCAGACAATAAATCAATCTGTACTCCAGTAAACTTTATACGAGAAAGCGTCCCAGCTCATCCCGGGTGCAGAATATAATGCGCGGATCCTAACTGTAATGTTTCATGCAGGTCTTTCTATAATTCTCAAAGACGTTCCGCCAACAAACAAACATCAGCCATCAAGTATAATCATGATGTCTCCCATAGTTTTACAATTCGAAATTTTGCCATGCATCTTGAGCATGCTTGGAATCGGAGTCGCTGTTGTCCTTTCCTGCTAAACTAGAAAAAACGCCCCTATAGGAGAGCGTCTCTCGTCAAACCTTTTTCCAACTGTTCATGTACTCATAAGGGTAAACACCCTTTTAAACAAGCGTTGGGTCAAAATATTCTTCCGTTATAGCAGTACTTTACGGACATAGCCAGGCTCTCTAAGACCATCATGTGTTGCATAATCGTAAAAGACATATTATTTAGATTACAGCACATGTAACGTTTCTGATGACTGTGCAATGGCCTGACACCCTAAAAGCTCGTTCTACTTGCTTTCATATAAGATGAGAGTCGTAACCTCGCAGTTATGAAAGAAGATGGCAGCTTCCATGTCTATTGGATCAAACTTTCTTGGAATTGCATGTACTGTGGTGCAGCTCCTCGAACTTTCCACTAATGTGATCATGGTCTCTTACTGTGTGTTTACACTCATTGGCTTAGCTCTAAACGCAAATCCAACAGTGAGTGGCTGAGGCATACTGTTTGTTGGTCTTCAGCGTCAGCATGATTTCGATAAATTCAGATTATTAGAACAGTCATTACGCACGTGCGGCATGCCTTGTAAAAATCTTCTAGCCGCCATTTGGGCCTCTATATAATTCTGCTTCTGAATAAACGCCATCCGACCTGACAAACAATGAAGGCACATGAACAATATATGATTACTCATTAAAGGACTGTTTTTTCGAGTGTTTGTGTGCTGCCACTGCATAAGAACCAATAACGACTCGAAGTCTGCGTAAACTACTAATGGACATGTTTGCAGCCGTTTTTTTTTTTTTTTTTTTTTTTTTTTTTTTTTTTTTTTTTTTTTTTTTATTTTTTTTTTTTGTTTTTTTTTCAGTTCTAAAACTAACTTAGATCCTGCGGGGGCGTAGTTAGTTTCTGTCTTACAGTCAACAGAAAAACTTTACAATGTTGATCTTATGTTCGCTCGGCGCTGAACAGTAAGCATTCTTGTTAAACATTTGTCTACAGAATTCTTGTTTGCATGAGCAGGGTGAAGTATGCGCATTAGTCTACTCAATGTCGTATCAATGTGTAATGGGGCAGCCCTGCTGCGAAACATTAGGAGAAAGTCCACATGACTTTTTGGCTGTTCGCATATTGTTGGACTGTTCTTGGGACACTTTAATTGCGCCAAATTTTTTCCTCATCCCATTTATCCTTAACAGTTATTGGGTTGTTTTGTTCCTGCAACTGATCATTTGGTCTACACTAACAGGAAAGGCTATTCCATTAAGTTAGAAGATCTTGCGTATTGCTGATATTCGTCACTCTTCTGCGTGTTCGCGGACATGATGCAGCCTATGCAAGAACGCACCGACATGAAAACATTTTGTTGTCTGAATTTTTATAATGTTTAAAACTGCTCTCTGTAAAACCAACACCCGAGTAGCGGAATGTAAGCTTGCCTACAATCGGTGCATACTTACCTGTTTTAAATCTAAATCTCTAAACTTCGCCCGCTGACCAACCCAGAGCCTCTAGTTTGGCATCTTCAGCGCAGCGTCAAACTGTGTAAGCAGTTCCGTCTGCCCAACCGGGTGTTTAAGTCATTATGAGAAAGAATAGTCTGCTGTTTTAGTTGAGACCCAGACTTCTAGATTTTCTTCATTTATTGTTTAATAGTGATTAAAAACAGCTATCATTACTTAAAAAACCGCGGGTCTATTGTTAGTTTGCCCTGAACTTGAGAAATTGCATGGAACAACACTTGCCTGTACGTTTGTTGGTCAATTACTTCTAAATCAATATCATTCAGTGCTGCTTGATAAACGCTCTCTCTCGAGCATCCTTCAAACACAATTCGTCTTGTCCTTCAATATCTAGCCATGCGGTCTTTCTTTTCTAAGCCAAAATATTTTATTTAAATTAAAAAAAAATACTAATCAGAACCCATGTCAACGACTTTTTGCGCTTAGACTCATAAACTAAAGGGTATAAACACTTTGGTGGTGTTAATGTGAGCTGTTTAGAACAGAGTTACTGTTTCGTTACTTTTTTTAAGCATTCCTTTTGTTATCTGCTCGGGCTGGCTGGTGAGATAAACTTGTCACCGACTTTCTTGAAGAATCAAACTGTGTCTTTGTAGTCTTCAAAATCGGCCTGTAAAAACGATTAAATTCTTCATCCGTGATGTTTGGAGTCCACAAGCGCTTTAATTATTGTCATTTTTGAAACGAGCTAAGTTACTGTATTATTGTGAACCATAGCTGTGTGCCTTTTGGAGTTTAGTTTTGTTTTTTTTATTTTTTTGCTAGCGGGCACCTACAGCTATGAACACACACCGAGAGCTAAAGACAAACCTCCGAGAGTAAAGCGGCGGTGCGCCTATGCCCTTGCTATGAAGGCCAACATTGGGGAGACCTTCCTGATTAGAGGCACTTATAGTCGATGCTCCAGTAGTAACATATGTAACAGCTTAAAGGCAGCAATAAGAATACCTTCGTTGGTTTTGCTGTAATTTGAGATCTTGCTCTAGTAACTTGCTGCATTTGTGTAATTTGGTTATAATCTGAAGGTTTTTACTCATGGTTTTCTATAACACAGAATTGCCTGCTATCTCTTCTTTTGGCGCGCTGTAGGCACATTTGGATAAACCTGAACAGACAAGCTTTTTATAAAATGAAAAAAAATTTAGTAATAGTACATCTTTTAATCTGTTATCTCTAATATTCAGACTGCGCATCATATAATATAAACAAATGTACATTAAGCGGTTTATCAGCTTCTCTTCTTATCAAATTTGAATGTTTATTACGTCCGCTCACAGTGTCGCCCCGCGTCATGTAACTGATTATCCTCAGTGACCATAGGTCAAATCCATAAACAGAAGTGCTTGTAAATAATCAGCAGCCTAACATTGTGAAGATAGAATCTTTAGACGCACGGTCAACTTGTTGGATTTCTACAACTCCCGCACCCAAACAGTTTTTCTTATTTCATCAAAATGCTGATAAGGTTTTAAGGCCCGCTAGCATAGATTTGTTAGGACTGCCCTCCAATCGAACATTGTAACGTTTCGTTATTTTTGGATTAAAAAAAACTTTTCACTTCCTCTTTTGAACGGTGTCTTCTTCACTTCGCACAGCATAAAAATACCTTTAAGCGATCTTGCTGCTACACTAAAACAAAATTCCATATAGTGTCTGCCCTGCTTCTGGGATATGTTTGTAGATGAATCACTCTTTCGTAATAGATTGCACTAATTCTGACTCTTAGTGGGGTGCCCAATCACCTTGCTAAATTAAGAGTTGCTAACACGTCAAACTCTAATACGAGATGTCAGAAGCTGTACTTTGCTTCGGTTCTTTGATCTGATAACGCGTTTTGTAAGTCATAAAAGTTAGTTCATATGACAATCTGTCCTTTTAATGCTCCTTGAAAGTAGGGGCGCATGCGCTTGTAACAACCTCAAAATCTAAGGGAATGGAAAAGCGATTCCATACGCAAAATTTACAGCTGCATCTTTATGTTGTCTTTAACATCTGCGGCGTCTATTCTGTGTTTTAGTCCATCATCATTTTCAATTCCCCCTTGAAACGCAAGATCAGCCTTCATTCTCGTTAGCCAGCGATCAAATAGTTAAAAATATGGCTGCATTGTGGAAAGAAAATACTTCTTGCCCCTCAATTTTTACCCAGAAATTTTCTTACAATTGCCGCCCAGATTCTGTAACAACTGTCCTGTTGGGTCTGTTTGTTGAATCAAGCGCTATTTGAAATAAGGACGCGCGCAGAGCCCTGGCACAACAATTCATCTGCTCCTAAGTCTGGAATTTGACAGTTAAGAATTTGACCTGCATCACTAGTAGATGATTTATTTGACAATAATATTCAGTTTATTTCCCTCACGCAAGGGGGTTTCTTTCAGCTTTCTATACGGGTCCAAGAATCGAGCCATATGCTTGTGGCATTTTTGGATAAACAAAATAAAAAGTTAATTATTTAAAAACATGCAGATTGAAGCGACAGAAGATTATGAAGGTTTTTGATCGTGAGACGACATGAGTGAAATGATCCTATGACACAGCCTCGCTCAACCTCTCAATGTGGCAAGGAATTAACAGAAAGTAAGGTTAAATCAATGTACCAAAGTTTAGGCCAAGACCTCACCGAATTAATAGACCAAAAATGATTTGAAATAAAAAGATGATCATATTGAACGCTAGTATCTTTGTGAAAACGATCAAGACAACTTGTTCACTTACAACTAAAAAGACCCACAAAGTTTTTAGCCCGTGGGTTCAATAGAAATGGACTACAGTGTGAAAGATTCAAAATCGCCTTGGCCCTTGTTAGGCCAAAATGAAGGGATGGAAGCAGTTGCTAACCTTCAAAACACACTGCAAGACTCCCAACAGATAACCAAATGCAAAACATGGAACTTACAGAATTAATCAATCAGCAGGCGAATTAAAATACAATAGAAGCAGAACCAGTTTTGCAGCAAGAAACAGCGGTAAAGACTATACACGACTCACCGCTTACCCAGCAGAAATAGCGGCCCTTGATCATGCTTTAAGAAGATCAGAGGCAATTAACAAACAATTTATAGCCAAACTAGGTGAAATAGATGGGCATATAAAAAGAGAAAAAGAAAAACCGTTGAGGCTGATGACGCAACTTAGGGCAAATATTAAAGAAAGAATAACCCAAAGACTAACAGATCTTGAACACGAAAGATCGCAAGACTTAGAAGTAACGCTACTTACCGGATCCAATTAACGACTCAAGTGAATAGAATAAGAGAAACTATCCTACAAATTTTATATGAAAGACACAAACGCTAGCAGAACGAATCCGAACGCTGTTTAGAGAGCAAGGCCACATTAGCAAGCGTTATAACATCCTTAGGATTTGCAATAAGAACACTGGTGGTGCTATTACGGGCGCAGTAGCCAAAGTCAGTACCTCCACCTCCATCGCCTGATAAATCATGGGTAAAAAACAGCTTGATCATCTTGCAGTTTTATTAAAAAAATAGCTGGTAAAGCTATAGACTCTTTACACGGGTATATAGGGAGTGTTATTAGCTGGCTTGTGTCACTGCCAGCAAAATAGTTGCTTTATGGACCGAGCACTTATTGCATGAAGTTGTCTTAATATTGGGTTACTATTTAGTAAAGATAAAGACCAAAGTAATCAGGCCTGTTAATCCAAGAACAAGCGCTTCTTTTTTCATAATTCATGTCATCGCGAACAGAGTCCGCTAGCCTGTGCTGATCCTTCAATGACTTTGGGGGTTTGGACTTCGGGGATTGGAATACTTAATCTTGCGTTCTTTTAATTGTTTGTAATATACTGGCTCAAATTTATGTCGTTTTCCCAACCTTCTGTCATTGCCTGCTATAAGAATTTCATTATTATAGTTTTATTATTATTCCTACCTGAGTCTGAGGTCAGAAGGCAGCATGTATACAACCGGGCCAACAGCAAAGTCTTACTTTTGATCTTGCGTATTGTAAAACATTTAGGTTAATCGTTTAATACTTGAAGGTAAATCAACTGTAGAAATAAGCGTCCTCTAAATTTTCTAAGTATGTTTTTGGGCGTCAAAGCCATAGAAGGATCATTTATGCTGATCTCGCCTGTGCTTGCGAACCAGGCAAACACCAACGTAAGATACGAATAGAGTCCGTTTATTCGATTTCTATTCCGCCCTAGTTAGCCCTTAAGAAGTGTCCTAAGAATAAAAGTTTGTCATGCTGTTTATGCGCTTGCTGTAGGGACCCAGCCTGAACATTTTGCCCTGAAAAGAAAGTGTTTGAAAGGAGATGCCAGTCATAGTACTATACTTTCTTTCTGTGCTGGGCCGCCGAAATTAAGGTCGCCTAACCATGATTATGATCCAACTTTTGTCTAAATCTGTCTGAATGTTAAGCTTGAATTTCGTTAACAGATTCTTTCAAAAGCCTGCATGGCTAGCTGTGCTGAATGGATTTAAACGGTTTGGTCCATTGGGTAATGGCGCTTGCAGTTCAGAAGACAAAATACGTCTGAAGGTGTAATAGAAATGAAATCTGTACAACTGAACCCTACCCAAGGATTCGTGGTATTTAAATGAACAGCATACGACACTCCACACCCAGTTGATGCGCAAAACCACAGCAAAGTTTAACTGTTCTGATAAAACTTGCATCGGATGACTACACCACGCCTTTCGTGGTGTGGTCGTTTCAATAGGGGGGTTAAATAGCTCTTCAATGGATACTCACCTTTTTATGAAAAGAGGCAGTCTGGGTCACAGCAATGTTCACAAGAGATCAGTGCTTATAATTTAAGATTGTAGTGCGGCCCAACAGAAAATTTTGCATTAGTATATTTGAAAGCACTCATTTTAATTTGTTTTAAAATGTTTGTAACAATAACAACACAAGACCGTCCTTCGTTTTAGAACATGCTATTGAATAACAATTTGCCGGGGGCCAAAACGTCGCGCTCCATGAAAATTTTACAAAGTCGAAGGTTTAATATAGCGAACCAAGGAAAATAAGATTACAAAAGATTGGGGCTCAAAGCTACCAGTTAACAATACTGATGGTTATTACGGGGTTTTGGCTCACTAAAAGAAGCAAATTGAAGTAAATTCAGCATACTCTCAAACTTAACAATGCAAATCTAAAAACAATTTTAACCTTCGAACCTGACAATGCAGATTACTTATTTTGATAAAGCGCTTGCTAAAATGCGGTAGCATTAAGTTGACACTCCGGTCACTAAAAGATTTGTTGTTTGCGCCAAACAAAACTAAAACCACTTTTTAAGGGGAAAATCCCTCGACTTGCATTATATTCATTATTTATGGTCCCATTTGGATGACGAGCAATCTGTGAAAACTATATGATGGAAGGCCCTCACATGTTTTAAAGAGCTTTTACCCGGCGGGAAAGCCGCATATTGCGATTATGAAATTAATACAATTCCTAATTTACAGTTTAAAAGATTAGTGTTGTGGGAGGTCGGCTCCATTAAGATAAAAATCAAAGACAAAGCGGGGAAAGTGTGTAATGTGATAACCTGCACATTGTATTGGAAATAAAATATTACGTTACTAAAAAATAATGTCGCGTTGGGCCAAAGAAACAGGATTACATTAGCCCTGTTGTGTAAACCTTAGAATTAAAAGACCTTGCAGACGTTTCGGACTTGAACAGAACGGTGAATAGGCGCTTTTGTATGGGTTTGAGTACCTAAAGATGGTGATTATAAACGCAAAGAGGTTGGCGACACAAAAAAAGGTTCCTAAACTTGAACAACTGCGCATCTAGAAGCAAATAATGTTGGCCAGTATGAATATAAAATAGTTCAAAACCCTGACCTCAAATGCACTTAGAACCATCTTTAGAATGGGGGAAATAATTTGAATTCATAACCCATTTACATATTTAGCCGTAAAAAAATTTTTCAGAAAAGCATTCAACTCTCCCCTTTACATGTAAGTTTTTAGCCAAGAAAATTTAAAAAGAGATTGAAAAAAGCCGTATGGAAAAAACGTACCCTCCACAAAAAATCAGTTTTAAAAAGACTTCACAAAATTACAGTTCATTCCGCAAATGAAATTAAAAGGGACATTTTCAATAATATTTGAAATTCTGTCTTAAAAGAGTAAAGGGGGTGGGTTGGGGCATTAGTGACGCCCTTTCTAAAAGGAATTCTAATTAGCTGGCAAACTTAGCTTGAAAACTTAAATTTACCGTCGTCATTTTCAAAATGGTGAGGTTTTTTTAAGGTCTAACAACAAGCAACAAAATAAATTTTAGTCTAAAAAAAAACAATCTACAGAACAATTGGATTAATCTTTCACATTTGACCTTTTAGGGTTTTTTTACTGAAAAATTTAAAAAAGGCAGATAAAAAAAATAACCCGGGTTAGATTAATTCTGTTATAAAAATATGGAGCATTAACTTTATGACAAAAACTCCTCATTGCTCTTGATTTTTGGGGAGACTGGTTTTTGGAAAAAACAATATTTGTCCAGACCTATTCAAAAAGTTTTTTCGTTAAATTTTAATCAATTTTGGTTTTCTGTCCAACACTTAATAACAAAGCAATTTATAATAGAAGTTTATATGGACAATGAGACGTAATTTTTTTGATCCAGCAAAAACTAGTGAGTGTTTAAACAGTTTTAATGTTTGAAGGGGAAAGCAGACATATTTATTAAGATGACGTTCGGCAAAAGGACATAGTTAAAAAGAAAACACTTTGTCGAAACAGCTTCACCGGAAAACATGGGGATAAGTGTGTGGATTTTATGCAAAATATAACTCAGTTTTTAAAAACTTTAGAGAACAGTTAAAGACTGTAGTTTTTATTTCACATGAAAGACAGAACCATTTGATAATGTTTGCGTGAAAATGATTTATTTAAAATGATCAGAAAAAATAGGATTAAACAAAAACTGAAATCTGAAAAGTTTAGTAAATTAGTATTAAAAACGGATAACCCTACACAGTATGTTTGTTTTGTAGATAATCGTTATTTTTTAGTTATTGAAGTCTTACTTGTCAGAGAACAGGAAAACCTTTATTCTGGGCCACTTTCGCCCGAAACTGGTTGAGGGCGAAGGTGGCCCAGAATGAAGGTTTTCCTGTTCTCTCTCTCTCTCTCTCTCTCTCTCTCTCTCTCTCTCTCTCTCTCTCTCTCTCTCCTCTCTCTCTCTCTCTCTCTCTCTTCTCTCTCTCTCTCTAATATATATATATATATATACACCAATGAAATCATCATCCATAGCCAGTCACCCAACCCATCAGTCAACCAACCAAGAAACCAACCTATCAACCGACTAGCTAATCAATCCACACACCATCCAACAAACAAGCCTATCAAACAGCCTTTCAAACCAATCATCCTACGAGCGAACGAATACATGAATAACTAACCAACCAGCTAACTAACCAACCGCCAGAAAACCAACCATGAACCAGCCGGCCACCAGCCAGCCTACCGCACGACAGAGCATCCAACCAGCTTACCACCCGACAAAACAGCCAACCAATCAATGAACCCACCCACCCACCAACCAACTGATCATCCAACAATACAGCCAACCAACCAATGAACCCACCCACCCACAAACCAACCGATCATCCAACAATACAGCCAACCAACCAATTAACCCATCCACCCACCAACCAACCGATCATCCAACAATACAGCCAACCAACCAATGAACCCACCCACCCACCAACCAACCGATCATCCAACAATACAGCCAACCAACCAATGAACCCACCCACCAACCAACCAACCAATCATCCAACAATACAGCCAACCAATCAATGAACCCACCCACCCACCAACCAACCAACCGATCATCCAACAATACAGCCAACCAACCAATGAACCCACCCACCCACCAACCAACCAATCATCCAACAATACAGCCAACCAATCAATGTACCCACCCACCCACCAACCAACCAACCGATCATCCAACAATACAGCCAACCAACCAATGAACCCACCCACCCACCAACCAACCAACCGATCATCAACAATACAGCCAACCAACCAATGAACCCACCCACCCACCAACCCACCAATCATCCAACAATACAGACAACCAATCAATGAACCCACCCACCCACCAACCAACCAACCGATCATCCAACAATACAGCCAACCAATCAATGAATCTACCCACCAACCATCCAACCGATCATCCAACAATACAGCCAACCAATCAATGAATCCACCCACCAACCATCCAACCGATCATCCAACAAAACAGCCAACCAATCAATGAATCCACCCACCAACCAACCAACCGATCATCCAACAATACAGCCAACCAATCAATGAATCCACCCACCCACCAACCAACCAACCGATCATCCAACAAAACAGCCAACCAATCAATGAACCCACCCACCCACCACCCAACCAAGCGATCATCCAACAAAACAGCCAACCAATCAATTAATCCACCCACCAACCAACCGATCATCCAGCAAAACAGCCAACCAATCAATGAATCCACCCACCAACCAACCAACCGATCATCCAGCAAAACAGCGAACCAATCAATGAATCCACCCACCCCACCAACCAACCAACCGATCATCCAACAATACAGCCAACCAATCAATGAATCCACCCACCAACCATCCACCCGACCATCCACAATACAGCCAACCAACCAATTAACCCACCCACCCACCAACCAACCGATCATCCAACAATACAGCCAACCAACCAATGAACCCACCCACCCACCAACCAACCGATCATCCAACAATACAGCCAACCAACCAATGAACCCACCCACCCACCAACCAACCAATCATGCAACAATACAGCCAACCAATCAATGAACCCACCCACCCACCAACCAACCAACCGATCATCCAACAATACAGCCAACCAACCAATGAACCCACCTACCCACCAACCAACCAATCATCCAACAATACAGCCAACCAATCAATGTACCCACCCACCCACCAACCAACCAACCGATCATCCAACAATACAGCCAACCAACCAATGAACCCACCCACCCACCAACCAACCAACCGATCATCAACAATACAGCCAACCAACCAATGAACCCACCCACCCACCAACCCACCAATCATCCAACAATACAGCCAACCAATCAATGAACCCACCCACCCACCAACCAACCAACCGATCATCCAACAATACAGCCAACCAATCAATGAATCTACCCACCAACCATCCAACCGATCATCCAACAATACAGCCAACCAATCAATGAATCCACCCACCAACCATCCAACCGATCATCCAACAAAACAGCCAACCAATCAATGAATCCACCCACCAACCAACCAACCGATCATCCAACAAATGCAGCCAGCCAGTCAATGAATCCACCCACCCACCAACCAACCAACCGAATCATCCAACAAAACAGCCAACCAATCAATGAACCCACCCACCCACCAACCAACCAACCGATCATCCAACAAAACAGCCAACCAATCAATTAATCCACCCACCAACCAACCGATCATCCAGCAAAACAGCCAACCAATCAATGAATCCACCCACCAACCAACCAACCGATCATCCAGCAAAACAGCGAACCAATCAATGAATCCACCCACCCACCAACCAACCAACCGATCATCCAACAATACAGCCAACCAATCAATGAATCCACCCACCAACCATCCACCCGACCATCCAACAATACAGCCAACCAATCAATGAACCCACCCACCAACCATCCAACCGATCATCCAAAAAACAGCCAACCAATCAATGAATCCACCCACCAACCAACCAACCGATCATCCAACAATGCAGCCAGCCAATCAATGAATCCACCCACCCACCAACCAACCAACCGATCATCCAACAAAACAGCCAACCAATCAAT
>JAFLJL010018370.1:40000-47500 GCA_018398815.1 Conus ventricosus | reverse complement strand
GCACCTTTTATATCGTTGTCCATTCGAGAGCCTCATTATGTAAGCCATGTTTGGTGTATCGGCTATTGTTCCTATTTGTAACAATCTAAACCAGTATTTAATACATTAATGGTGAGGGTTTACAAAACAAGGGATATTACCAAAGCTCACTATAATCCATTTTATTTGGGGGTCTTTAGGGGTTTAAAACTAAGTCTCTTTTTACATGGTCTAATAAAATGCATTTTCTATACTTTCTAACCTCTTAAACCCCAATATTTTGATGCGATATATCGAAATAATACGGCTGTAATTTGCATCAGAAATGTTTAGGTATATCTTTTGTTGACATTTCTTTACATTTTCTTAAAGCTGACAAAGCAATATCAGCCTTTTTTCTCTTTAGCAACTAAACTGCTTTGTTACGCGTCTCTAAAACTCAACATTGGGTGTGATATGAAAAACCCAAATAACAATACATATTAACAATTTTAGTTCTTTACACTCAAAAAACCTCACCTTTCTCTTGATCCGTACAATACCTCGCTTTCTGAAAATACCATGGATGTCTTAGTGTCTTACTTTGTTAACAGATAATTTCAATTTCACGAACAGGTTTTTATAGAATCGCTAATTGGGTTTGTTGATCCTCCGGTGACGTGATAACAATGCTACATCATCTGCGAAATAGACATAAATGAACAATGTTCAATAGATTTAGGTAATAGTATTTGAACACATGGAACAGCCAGGTGTATAATGAATTGTGATTTGCCATTGATTAATAAATAGAGAAAACATATGTGGGTACTCATGACACAGCCTTGTAGTACACCTGATGGACATGTAAAGAAAATCTGAAATTCACTGTTCACGCGCACACAAGAGATTAAAGAATCATACATTGCTTTTCAATGGCACCAAAAAATTTCCCTCTTTATACCATCAGTATATATAAACTACCTTCAGTAGTTTTTGTATGGTTAACAGAGCAAATGCTTTTTGAATCAATAATAAGCAACCTTAAATTTTCTGTCTTTTTTATTTAAGTATTTCTGATACAATATGCATCGAGATTAAATATCTGGTCTGCTGTTGAATAATCTTTCGAAACCCCGCCTGGTTCTTCTCAAACTATATATCAGTATCTTTATATAGCCAAAGAAAATTATATCTGGTGTTAAGAATGGATGTATAGCATTTGACAAGAAACATTACTCAATGATATCCCTTATAGTTGTTGACTGCTGGTCTGTCAATCACCTTGTTTTGAAAACTGGGAACAAACTATAGCTTTACGCCATGCCGTGGGTATGTGTCCCAGAGTGCAAAACACTTTATTGAAAAGCTTGTTAGGAACTTAACGATCACCACTCCTCCTGCTTTCAACATCTCGAAAAACAATCACCGTCTAAAGCCCCCAGCGTTCCCATTATTTAAGTTCCTTATTGTCGTATTTACTTCTTTTCTTCTGGATTTCTTTGTTTAACTATCTCACTTGCATTCCAGATCGTTAGTAACATTACTTCCGTTACTTCTAAATCGTTACTACCTCATTATAATAGCTCGCTTGATATATGATTAAACCAGTCATTCCAATCGCTAATTCTATCACGCAAATCCTTACGTGCACTCACACAACTAACGTCTCTTTAATTCTTTCAAATTACTCAGCTGACTTGTGGATTAGCTGCAAGGACAGCTGTGTTTCTTGCGAAATTCCTGCTTTTTCTATTCTAAGCCTGTTTTTTTATATTCCTTTCTATTTTAGTGTCCTCAAGTAAGCCTTTTCAAGCGTCTTTTTTCTTATTCCTCGTGCTTCTTTTAAAAAATTCTTAACATTTTTTCACTTTTAGACTTTAGCTCTTGACATTGTCATAGGTCATACATGCTCTTTTTTTTCTTGGGCGGAGACATAGCATTTTTTAACCATACAATGTGCGTGCACACTTCGCAAACAATCAGAACACTTCCAAGGTCGTGATCAACTCATTCAGGTCCAATTCTGAGCAGCTTTTTCGATTAAATATGTTATCTTTACTGTTAAAAATTGTTTAATGTCGGATTCTTCGCTTTATCCCACAAAACTTTATTCACAATTTTCGTCTTACTACTGTCAGTTGTATTGCGCATTACCTTTTATCAGATGCCAACAAAATTGACAAGGTGAATGGAAAGTGGTCCGAATTCCACCTTATCTTTCCGTTTTATATCTCATTCAAATTGATAAAGCAGCTCAAAGGATGCTCAACATAAGAATCCGCAACCGGCTTGGACCCAAAATCGGATAAGAAACGTACAAATGGTTCATCAAAACCTTGTTCAACAAGTCCGTTCAAAATGCAGACAGTCATAAATATTGCAAAAGTCAGGAAGCTGGTCACGAAACTGGTTCACTTCAACATCCTGTGAATACCTTTTGACGAATTTCCTATTACCTCCATCATAAGACAAACTGAAATCGAGATTTGTGTTGGCTTGGATGCGGAGAATTTAAAACGCGCCAAAAAAAATCAATGCATGAAAGTCGTTCATAGGATTCGTGGAGATTCAAGGCATACATTTTTCTAATAAACTCGATACCATATCCGTTAGGGGTTGATTTCCCAGACAAGGGGAATCGTAAGTGGAATATAGGCTGCAAATAAGGAAATACATCCTTTTATCTGTTCTTAAAGAATTCTTTGCTATTTCAAAGTTATGATACATTTATTGATATCCATGTCTATTCTTTGTACAAAATCAGAGCAACATTTTTAACCAAGACAGAGAGAGAGAGATGAGCGATGAGAGAGAGGAGAGAGTGGCAGGGAGAAGGAGATGCTAGTGTGCGAGAGAGACGAGAGAGACAGAGAGAGACAGAGGACAGAGACGAGACAGAGACAGAGACACAGAGAGAGAGAGAGAGATGAGAGAGTAGACGAGAGACGATGAGAGAGAGAGCTGAGAGAGAGAGAGCGGGAGAGGAGGAGAGATGAGAGAGAGAGAAGTGAGCCGAGAGGGAGAGAGAGAGAGAAGAGGAGAGAGAGAGAGAGTGAGAGAGATGAGAGAGAGAGAGACGGATGCAGCGGCTACTGACCGGTTGTCTCGGAAGGCAGTGGTTGGGTAGAGTTCTAAGATATTTGACGGTAATCTACCTCACAGCAGAAAGGCTGGGCTGCCGAAAGGACAAACGGCAGAGATCGCTATTCTTCTACACGGACCTGAAGAGAGAAGTAACATATAAAAAAATTATGTGGAAGGAGGGAAAACTAGCGTGATTTAATATGTAAAAATGAGATGTTTGTAGAGCAAAGGACATTCTTACCAATGGTTTGTAACAAAAAGCAAGCAAGGAAGCATGAAGGCAACTATCCAACCACCAACCAACCAACACCCAACAAGGCCGACCAGCCAATCTTAACCAGCCAGCAAGCAGCCAACCAACCACCAAACAGAAAAATTTGCCCCACCCCCTCCCCTCCTGCAAAATTCATTTTCTCCCAATCCCAAAAGCGGACACGACAACAAAAACCAAATGCATAGCGATCGACGCCACGCTCAAACTAAAAAACAAACTCAGCGCTGGACGCGTCGCTTCGTGTGCAGGCCCCTAACGTGTTTCATTACTTGTCTATGTAGGCACGGATGGAATTTCGTGTCTCCCAGGTGGGGTCCGCGGCCTGCAGGGACGTTGTAGCCCCCCACCCGTAAACGGGATGCCCTCCGGTCCACCGCTATCCAGGGTGATGAAGGTTCCAAACGGTAGCGTCTCGGGTGGCGAAGTCTCTTGCGTCAGTAGGTCGCTGTATTGAACACACCGTACTTGCTGGTCTGGTAGAAAGAAGGATGAACAGATAAGGAGAAGAAAGAATTGATAGGAAGATTTTTTTAGTTGCAGTATCAGTTTTTTGACGAACGATAGAATTACAGATGGACAGACTAGACAGGACCGACAGACAGACAGAAAGGACAGACAGACAACAACACAACGACCCACACACAACAACACACACACACACACACACACACACACACACAACACACACACCACACACACACACACACACAAATTTGATTATAAACGAGCTGACTGGGCCGAATTTGATCTGTTCTACGGTCTGTACTCTGATAGTTGTCCTTTTGATTAAATCAGACATTGAATCTAAGTTACTCATATTAAGAGGCATGTTTTAAGGCTGCAGGCCCAAAGCAATCCCAAAATATATGTGTCAAACTCATGAAACGCTAGTTGGTTAAGAGTTATGGTGGACAGATTCATGTAAAATGCTGTAGACAAACAATGAAACTTTAAATGTAAGCTAAAGTTAAAATAATAAAATTATAGGTGAAAGGCAGTGTTCTGTCAAATCTGCCAAAAACAATAAGAACAGAGGTAGAAATTTAGTTTGTTTAGAAATACTCCGCGCAATGGACATTGACAAACAAAGCACTGACAGACACGATGCATTTCAACCACTTGGGTCTTGCTTCAGGCGGAAAAAATAAATCACATTTAATTGTGGGGACAGTACTGACAAGACGAAAAAAGTGAAGAAAGAAAAATGATATCGTATATACATCGGTCGATGGGCGCGGAAGATGACATGGGGCCAGGAGGGATTATGGGAGAGGAAACGGAGAGGGGTGAAAGAGAGGGAGCTGGGGGGGGGGGGGGGAAGGGGGCGGGTTGCGTTGGGGGAAGTGTTTGTGGTGTGTGTATGATAGGGTTGTGTGACTAGTTTTCTTGGGATGGGATGGTATCTTTGTGATGGTTGTGGTAATGGTGGATTGATAATAATGGTAAGGGGAAAGAAGGGGGGGGGGGGGGGGGGATGAGGGGAAAAAAAAGGTGGGGGGGGGGAATTTAAGGGGAAGGATAAAACAAATTAGGATTAAATTAGATGGGGGGTTGCTGCCAACTGCTGTATGAAGTGAGTGAAGTGGATGTGGTGGTGGTGTATGTATGTGTGGTGTATGTTGTGTGTGTTGGTAGGGGATTTTGCCAACTGATGTGGAAGTGGTGGGTATGTGTGTTGGTTTATAGTTGGATATTGATGCCTTGGGTGTGTAGTGTGCCCAAGAGTCCTATCTCTATTGCCGAAGTTGGGCACATACACCCCCAAGGCATCAATATCCAAATAACCAAACACATATACCACACTTCACAATCAGTTGGCAATATCCCCTCCAAAACACACACATACACACACAACACATACATACACACACCACATCCCTTCACGCCATTCATACAGCAGTTACAGATCCCCCATTATATAATCTTTTTAACATAATTTTGTTTTATCCTTCCCTTAAATACCCCCCCCCACCGTTTTTTTTTTTTTTTCCCTCATTCCCCCCCCCCCTTCTTTCCCTTACCATTATTATCATTCAACCATTACCACAACCTCACATGAGGATATCACGACCATCTAATAAACTAGGACACACAACCCCCCTCTTTATAGCAATACATAATATCTACCACACCACACACACCTCCCGACGCAACCCCGCCCCCCCCCCCCCCCCCCCCCCCGCCCCCCCCCCCCCCCCCCCCCCCCCCCCTCCCCCTCCGTTCCTCTCTCATATCCCCCTGGCCCCATGTCATTTCCGACCACGACCGCATGGATAACGGATGAGTCATTTTCTTCTTCTTTTTTCGAGTTTTTGTCTGTACTGTCCCAACATGTTGAAATGTACGATTTATTTTTTCGTGAAGAAGCCCTCAAAGTGGTGAAAATGCATCGTGTCTTGTCTTGTGCTTTGTTTGTACAATGTCCATTTATATTCGGCGGTAAGTTCTAAACAAACTATTTCTAACTTTGCTTCTGTTCGGCCACCATCAGTCAACCATTTTGAAATTTCAAAGGAAAACAAGAGTTAGATAGAAAGTGCTAAAAGGCACTATTGGTCATACGTGTTTTTGTTTTAAGAAATAATAGTGACATAAAGATAGAAAGTAAAATTGGAAAAACGATCCATTGAAATGAAAATGGGATTCATCTTCCAGTATATCCGTTATTCTAGATGATGAACAATTTTCCTCAGGAAGAATATCAAAAAGCTGATGCCTTTGTGACACCTTTGTAAAGATAGCTTTACAATAGTTATCAGGGACACATGCAGAGAACTTTGAGAGAAAATCAATCACAAATGACATATACAATGACCTTGAGAAAATTAATGATCACTACTTGAATGTTAAGAATTTTTTCCAAGATTTACTGTCTGCTATCTGTTCATTGTCGCCTTAAGCAGAAAAACCTTCCTGTTGGTCTGGATGCCATTTCCAATGAGTTGATATTAACATTCTTCCAGAAAACTTTTTGTTATTTTGTACACTGAATTATTAGTAAATAGCGGGATGAAGGTATCATTCCATCATATGGAGAGATTTCAATTATAGTCCTATTTTTAGAAAGCAGGGCAAACAGTACACGATTGTGATAGATTTAGACTATCTCTCTGAGTCAACGTATGCAAATTAAGGAGCAAAATTGTTTTAAATTCGATGTTTATCATGCGGAAAAACGTGGGATTATCCCTGTAAACCAAGGATGGCTTTAGAAAAGCAAGAATAACCATTGATACATTTAGGTGAAATTAACCAACTCAAATCAAACAACAATCTTGCCAAAGAACAAATGTTCTTGCACATTCTATGATATTAATAAGGCATACGATGCAGGTTTTGGCATGACGTTTACTATACAAGTTTAAATCGTTGGGACTTGGGTCATATCTATGACAATGTTAAAATCAGTTCTGGCAACAGAAGTATCAAAACAAGAATTGGTCACATTTATTCTCTAAAAGATTCTTGTATATGGGTATCCCAATAGGCTCTGTTATTGCTCCATGCTATTTCTTATTAACTTACGATTTACCCATATCTATTCAAAAGAGTAATTTCATTCAGTATGCCGCGATGATGATTGTTTGTGGATGATTGTTACTTTAAAAGAAACCATCAAAAGGTCTATAATTTTTTTTAGAAAATAGCATTCAATGTGATTAGATGATATGCTATGATATATGTCTGAAATGGTTTAAGCTTATCACTCAAAAATCTTCACATTGTGCAATTTCGAAGCCAAGTGGATTTGTTACAAGAAGGGCCACAGTATTCTAAGTTAAAACATCACACTTAAATACGCTTCAATTATTAATTTTTTTCTTGGCTGTTTTATTATAACGTACTACAACTCTCTTGGCGGGAACCTTGCATTAGCACATGCTTTAACATCAAGCAAGAAAAGTCATTGAACCTTCTAAAAAGTCATAAGCAAAAAAGATGGGGGTCAAGACAAAATACATTAATTCATATGTCTTGCTTTAGCTTGGAGCTAAATTGCGTATGCACAAGAGGTTTTCTTTAGTTGCTCCAAAATATCTATATTAAAAACTGCGGAGATAGATGTTAAAGCAATAGATAGCCCTTGGCGTTCCATTTCATGGTTCCATCATATGGATTTAATGTGAGGCATGGGTTTTGCTCTCTTGATGATCAGCGAAAATTAGCCTGTGTACATACAT
>JAFLJL010018370.1:12500-35000 GCA_018398815.1 Conus ventricosus | reverse complement strand
GAGAGGAGAGGAGAGAGAGAGAGGACACACACACACACACACGCCCCCCCCCCCCCCCCACACACACACACCAGTGAGCGGCAAATCAACAGTGATGTATAAGAGAGAGACAGAGACAGAGACAGAGACAGGCAGACAGACAGAGACAGAGCCAGAGAGAGAGAAACAGGAGAGAGAGGAGAGGAGAGAGAGGAGCGAGAGAGAGAGAGAGAGAGAGAGAGAGAGAGAGGAGAGAGAGAGAGAGAGAGAGAGAAGAGAGAGAGCGTCTGAAAGACAGGAAGACAGACAAAAGAGAGAAGACGCGACAGAGATAGAGACAGACCTACCGAAGCTTGCAGCTGGGACGACAGTCTCTGTGCTCTTCCGACGAGGGATCGGAATATGCGCTGACGTACGTGATGTCCAACGACATAGCGAAATACAAGTCCAGAGCGTCATCAACGCTTGTCACGCCTCCGACAGTCGTCATAGAAGTTGTGTCTTGGAGAGATACATTCCCCGATTCTGTCGTTGAGGAAATACTCGAACGCGTGTCAAGAAATGTCTGAGATTCTGTCTCCGTGGTGCCAGAAAATTCTGTTGCGGAACTGTACGGGAAGTATTAGAGACTCCATCAGTTCCTGTTGAACCTCCAGAAAATTCAGCTGATGTTGTAGAAAATGTGTTTGAAGAATTAGAGATCTCATCAGTCTCAGTTGTTGTTTGACCTGGAAATTCAGTCAGTGTTGTAGAAACTGTGTGTGATGTTTTAGTGATTTCATCAATTTCTGTCGACGTAACCCCGGAAAGTTCAGTTGATGTGTAGGAACCGTGTATGAAGTATTGGCGAGCTCATTAGTTTCTGTTGACGTAGAACCAGAAAATCCAGTTGATGTTGTAGGAACCGCGTATGAAGTATTAGTGACCTCACTGGTTTCCGTTGACGTAGAACCAAAATTCAGTTGATGTTGTAGAAAACTGTGTGTGAAGAATTGGTAACCTCATCAATTTTTGTCGACGTATGGCTAGAAAATTCAGTTGATGTTGTGGATAGTACGTTTGAAGTATTGGTGATTCCATCACTTTCTGTTGACGTTTGCGCCAGAAAATGCAGTTGATGTTGTAGATAGTACGTTTGAAGTATTGGTGATTCCATCACTTCTGTTGACGTAGCGCCAGAAAATTCAGTTGATGTTGTAGATAGTACGTTTGAAGTATTGGTGATTCCATCACTTTCTGTTGACGTAGCGCCAGAAAATACAGTTGATGTTGTAGATAGTGCGTTTGAAGTGTTGGTGATTCCATCACTTTCTGTTGACGTAGCGCCAGAAAATTCAGTTGATGTTGTAGATAGTACGTTTGAAGTGTTGGTGATTCCATCACTTTCTGTTGACGTAGCGCCAGAAAATACAGTTGATGTTGTAGATAGTACGTTTGAAGTGTTGGTGATTCCATCACTTTCTGTTGACGTAGCGCCAGAAAATACAGTTGATGTTGTAGGAACAGTGTGTGAAGTCTTGGTGACCTCATCAATGTTTGTTGACGTTGCGCCAGAAAATTCTGTTGATATATCTGAAGTACTGGAGACCTCGTCCATTTCTGTTGACGCTTCATCAGAAGATTGAGTCACGTTTAAAAATGTCTGTGACACGCTGAAAAAATCACGAAGGGTTGTTGCTGTTGTTGGAAGTTCGAACGAAGAGGTTGTCGATGCTGTTTGCGATGTGGTAGAAGAATCACTGACTAGGGTCGTCGTAGCACCAGAAGTTTCAGTTGTGCCGTTTGAAGCTATTTGAGATGGGCTGGAAATATCTCCAGTTGTTCTTGTGGTTTCGGCAGATGTAATGCTCCCGTTTGAAGCTGTTCTGATGAGATGGAAAACTCCCCTGACGTTGTGGATGTAACCGCAGAAGACTCTGTGGAGTCTGAGACTGTCTGTGGTGTGTAGGACAGTTGTCGTTGTAGCACCAGAAAAATCAGTTGTTGTGAATGAATCTGTCTGTGATGTGTCCGTAGCACCAGACGATTCAGATGTCGTCGTTGAAAACGTTTCTGATGTGTCGGAAGACCCTGCAGATGATGCTGTCGAAGCTTCAGGAGACTGAGTCGTCTTGACTGAAGCTGGCGGCAAAGTGCTGGAATCGGTTGTCGTGGACTCAGAAGATTGCATTGCGGCGTCTGATGTACGGAGAATCTCCCCAGGTGTTGTATAGCACCAGAAAATTCATCTGTTGTGACTGGAATGCTTTGTGACGTGCTGGAATGGGTTTAGTGTGGTCCTGGACTGTAATGCTGTCGTCCTGGAATCCGCAGTTCTGGAATCAGTCATTGTAGCACCCGAAAATTCAGATGTCACGGTTGAACTTGTTTGGGAGGAACTAAAAGTGTCTTCTGTCGTCATAGCACCAAGTGATTCAGCTGTCGTTGCTGGAATCGTTTCTGAAGTTAAGGCATTGGAAGTTGCGGTATTGGAAATTCTGTCGTCACGGCTGAAACTGGTCGCGAGGCATAGGTGTACTCTTCCGACGTTATTTGTATAACTGTGCCAGTGCCTTGTGTTGTTGCTCCTGTTACAGCTGTGTCTGTTCCTGTTCTTGTCACATTCATGTCTGGTGATGTAGCAGTGATGTTGTGTGGCTGCGTTGTCATACTGCTGTCTGGCACCACTGTTGTTATATTGCTGTCTGGAACTGTTGTTGAGACAATGGTTTCTGGTGCTGTGGTTGTCTTATTGATGTCTGGAGCACTTTTTGTTATATTGAGGTCTGGTGCTATTGTTGTCATGTTGATATCTGGCACTGAGATGGTGACATTGATGTCTGGCGCTGTTGTTGTGACATTGATGCCTGGTTCTGTTGTTGTAAAATTGATGTCTGGTACTGTTCTTGAGATATTGATGGCTGGCGCTGTTGTGATATTGATGCCTGGTTCTGTTGTTGTGATATTGATGTCTGGTACTGTTCTTGAGATATTGATGTCTGGCGCTGTTGTTGTGATATTGATGCCTGTTCTGTTGTGAAATTGATGTCTTGTACTGTTCTTGAGATGTTGATGTCTGACATTGTTGTTGTGATATTGATGCCTGGTTCTGTTGTTGTAAAATTGATGTCTGGTACTGTTCTTGAGATACTGATGTCTGACATTGTTGTTGTGATATTGATGCCTGATTCTGTTGTTGTAAAATTGATGTCTGGTACTGTTCTTGAGATATTGATGTCTGGCGCTGTTGTTGTGATATTGATGCCTGGTTCTGTTGTTGTGAAATTGATGTCTGGTACTGTTCTTGAGATATTGATGTCTGACATTGTTGTTGTGATATTGATGCCTGGTTCTGTTGTTGTAAAATTGATGTCTGGTACTGTTCTTGAGATATTGATGTCTGACATTGTTGTTGTGATATTGATGCCTGATTCTGTTGTTGTAAAACTGATGTCTGGTACTGTTCTTGAGATATTGATGTCTGGCATTGTTGTTGTGATATTGATGCCTGGTTCTGTTGTTGTGAAATTGATGTCTGGTACTGTTGCTGTGATACTGTCATCTGGTATCGATACTGACATGTTGTCAGGCATTGTTACACCAGAGCTGATGTCTGATATTATCGTTGTCATATTGATGTCTGGTACTTTCGTTGTCATATTGATGTCTGCTACAGTTAGAGTGACATTGAAGTTTGTTACTGTTGTTGTGATATTGATGTCTGGTACTGTTATCATACTAATGTCTGTTACTGTTGTCATATTGACATCTGTTACAGTTGTGATATTGATGTCTGGTACTGTTGTTGTCATATTGATGTCTGGTACTGTTGTGATGTTGATGTCTGGTAGTGTTGTTGTCATATTGATGTCTGGTACTGTTGTGATATTGATGTCTGGTACTGTTGTGATATTGATGTCTGGTACTGTTGTTGTGATATTGATGTCTGGGACTGTTGTGATATTGATGTCTGGCACTGTTGTGATACTGATGTCTGGTACTGTTGTTGTGATATTGATGTCTGGTATTGTTGTTATATTGGTGTCTGGTGCTGTTGTTGTTATATTGATGTCTGGTGCTGTTATCATACTAATGTCTGTTGTTTCTGTTGTCATATTGACATGTGTTACAGTTGTGATATTGGTGTCTGGTATTGTTGTTGTGACACTGATGTCTGGTGCTGTTGTGATATTGATGCGTGGTACTGTTGTCATACTGATGTCTGTTACCGCTGTGATATTGATGTCTGGCACTGTTGTTGTCATATTGATGTCTTGTACTGTTGTTGTATCATTGATGTCTGGCACTGTTGTTGTCATATTGATGTCTGGTACTGTTGTTGTCATATTGATGTCTGGTACTGTTGTTGTATCATTGATGTCTGGCACTGTTGTTGTCATATTGATGTCTGGTACTGTTGTTGTATCATTGATGTCTGGTACTGTTGTTGTCATATTGATGTCTGGTACTGTTGTTGTATCATTGATGTCTGGTACTGTTGTTGTCATATTGATGTCTGGTACTGTTGTTGTATCATTGATGTCTGGCACTGTTGTTGTATCATTGATGTCTGGCACTGTCGCTGTCACATTAATGTCTGGTACTGTTGTTGTATGATTGGTATCTGGCACTGTGGTTTTTACATTAATGTCTGGTACTGTTGTTGTGTCATTGATGTCTGACACTGTGGTTGTCACATTCATGTCTGGTACTGTTGTTGTGTCATTGATATCTGGCACTGTGGTTGTCACATTAATGTCTGGTACTGTTGTTGTATCATTGATGTCTGACACTGTTGTTGTGTCATTGATGTCTGGCACTGTGGTTGTCACATTCATGTCTGGTACTGTTGTTGTATCATTGATATCTGGCACTGTGGTTGTCACATTAATGTCTGGTACTGTTGTTGTATCATTGATGTCTGGCACTGTTGTTGTGTCATTGATGTCTGGCACTGTGGTTGTCACATTCATGTCTGGTACTGTTGTTGTATCATTAATGTCTGGTACTGTTGTTGTGTCATAGATGTCTGGCACTGTGCTTGTCACATTAATGTCTGGTACTGTTGTTGTGTCATTGATTTCTGGCACTGTGCTTGTCACATTAATGTCTGGTACTGATGTTGTGTCATTGATGTCTGGCACTTTGCTTGTCACATTCATGTCTGGTACTGTTGTTGTATCGTTAATGTCTGGTACTGTTGTTGTGTCATTGATGTCTGGCACTGTGGTTGTCACATTAATGTCTGGTACTGTTGTTGTGTCATTGATGTCTGGCACTGTGGTTGTCACATTAATGTCTGGTACTGATGTTGTGTCATTGATGTCTGGCACTGTTGTTGTGTCATTGATGTCTGGCACTGTTGTTGTGTCATTGATGTCTGGCACTGTGGTTGTCACATTCATGTCTGGTACTGTTGTTGTATCATTGATGTCTGGCACTGTTGTTGTGTCATTAATGTCTGGCACTGTTGTTGTCACATTAATGTCTGGTACTGTTGTTGTGTCATTGATGTCTCGCACTGTGGTTGTCACATTAATGTCTGGTACTGTTGTTGTATTATTGACGTCTGGCACTGTGGTTGTCACGTTAATGTCTGGCACTGTTGTTGTGTCATTAATGTCTGGCACTGTTGTTGTCACATTAATGTCTGGTACTGTTGTTGTATCATTGACGTTTGGCACTGTGGTTGTCACATTAATGTCTGGTACTGTTGTTGTGTCATTGATGTCTGGCACTGTGCTTGTCACATTAATGTCTGGTACTGTTGTTGCATCGTTGATGTCTGGCACTGTTGTTGCGTCATTGATGTCTGGCACTGTGGTTGTCACATTCATGTCTCTTGCTGTTGTTGCATCATTGATGTCTGGTACTGTTGTTGTGTCATTGATGTCTGGTACTGTTGTTGTGTCATTGATGTCTGGTACTGTTGTTGTGTCATTGATGTCTGGTACTGTTGTTGTCATATTGATGTCTGGCACTGTTGTTGTGTCATTGATGTCTGGCACTGTTGTTGTGTCATTGATGTCTGGCACTGTTGTTGTATCATTAATGTCTGGTACTGTTGTTGTGTCATTGATGTCTTGCACTGTGGTTGTCACATTAATGTCTGGTACTGTTGTTGTGTCATTGATGTCTGGCACTGTGGTTGTATCATTGATGTCTGGCACTGTTGTTGTATCATTAATGTCTGGTACTGTTGTGTCATTGATGTCTTGCACTGTGGTTGTCACATTAATGTCTGGTACTGTTGTTGTGTCATTGATGTCTGGCACTGTGGTTGTATCATTGATGTCTGGCACTGTTGTTGTCATATTGATGTCTGGCACTGTTGTTGTCATATTGATGTCTTGCACTGTTGTTGTCATATTGATGTCTGGCACTGTTGTTGTCATATTGATGTCTGGCACTGTTGTCATATTGATGTCTGGTACTGTTGCTGTATCATTGATGTCTGGCACTGTTGTCGTATCATGATGTCTGGCACTGTTGTCATAATGATGTCTGGCACTGTTGTTGTGATAGTGATGTATGGCACTGTTGTTGTCATATTGATGTCAGGCACTGTTGTTGTGAAATTGATGTCTGACATTGTTGTAGTCATATTGATGTCTGCTACTGTTGTGAACTTGATATCTGGTATTGTTGACTTGGTAGTGACATCTGGTTCAGTTGTTATCATACTAATATCTGGTGCTGTTGTTGTGGTATTGATGTCTGGCATTGTTGTATTCATATTAATGTCTGGTACTGTTGTGATATTGGTATCTGGTATTGTTGTCATGGTACTGACATCTGGAACTGTTGTTGTGATATTGATGTCTGGTGCTGTTGTTGTGATATTGATGTGTGGCACTGTTGTTGTAACATTGAAGTCTGGTGCTGTTGTTGTTCTATCGATGTCTGGTGCAGTAGTTGTCATATTAATGTATGGTGCTGTCGCTGTGATACTGATGTCTGGTACTGTTGTGCTACGTTTTTCTGATACCATTGTTGTGACATTGATATCTGGTACTGTTGTGGTCATATTGATGTCTGATATAGTTGATGAGATATTGATGACAGGTAATGATGTTGCGTTGATCTGTGCTACTGTTGTGATATTGATGTCTGATGATGTTGTTGTAATATTGAAATCTGGTACTGTTGTTGTCATACTGACGTATGGGAATGCAGTTGTCATATGGATATCTGGTAACGTTGTTGTCATATTGATGCCTGGAGCTTTTGTGGTATTGATTCGGTATCGTGTGATGTTGATGTCTGGTACTGTAAAATTGATGTCTGGTACTGTTTTCATATTGACGTCTGGTACTTTTGTTGTGATATTGATGTCTGGTAGTTGTTTGTCCATATTGAGCCTGTACGTGTTGTGATATTGATGTATTGACTTTTGTTGTCATATTAAATCTGGTAATGTTGTCATATTGACAGTTGTGTTGTTGAAATATGCCCTGGTATTGTTGTCATGTCCTTGACATCTGGTACTGTTTTTGTCATATTGACATCTGGTACTGGTTGTGAATTAAAAGCCGGTATGAGGTTTTTATCATACTGATGTCGGTTAGGGTTGTGTTTAAATGTCTGGTACTGGTTTGGATATTGATGTCGGGTACTGTTGTGTTGTTGATGTCGGGTACTTTTTGGGGATATTGATGTCGGGTACTGTTGTGTTGTTGAGTCTGGTACTGTTTGTGTTGTTGATGCGGGTACTGTTGTGATTTTGATGTCTGGTACTGTTGTTTTGATTCTGGTACTGTTGTGATATTGATGTCTGGACTGTTTGTGTTGTTGATGTCTGGTACTGTTGTGTTGTTGATGTCTGGTACTGTTGTGATATTGATGTCTGGTACTGTTGTGATATTGATGTCTGTACTGTTGTGTTGTTGATGTCGGGAAACTGTTGGATGTTGATGTCTGGTACTGTTGTGATATTGATGTCGGGTACTGTTGTGATATTGATGTCTGGTATTGTTGTGATATTGATGCTGGTAGTGTTGTGTGATATTGATGTCTGGTACTGTTGTGATATTGATGTCGGGTACTGTTGTGATATTGATGCCTGGTACTGTTTTAAATATTGATGTCTGGTACTTTTGTAAAATAATGTCTGGTACTGTTGTGTTATTGATGCTTGTACGGTTGTGATATTTGACGTCTGATACGTTGTGTTATTGATGCCTGATTCTATTGTTGTAATATTGAGGGCCTGGTACTGTTGTGATATTCAGCCTGATACTGTTGTTGTGGATATCGATGCTGCACTGTGTGATATTCATGCCCGGGTACGGGTTGTGATATTCATGTCTGGTACGTTGTGGTCATAAATATGCCTGACACTGTTGCTGTGACATTGGTGTATGGACTGTTTTTTGTGATATTGATGCCTGGTACTGTTTGTGATATTGATGTCTGGTTCTGTTGTGATATTGATGCCTGATACTGTTGGGGATATTGATGTCCGATACTGTTGTTGTGATATTGATGTCTGGTACTGTTGTGATATTGATGTCTGGTTCTGTTGTGATATTGATGCCTGATACTGTTGTGATATTGTTTGCCGATACTGTTGTTGTGATATTGATTCTGAAACGTTGTGATATTGATGCCCTGGGACTGTTGTGATATTTATGGTCTGTATTTTTGTTGTAATGTTGAGTCTGGTGCTTTTTGTGATATTGATGTTTGATACTGTTGCTGTAATATTGATGTCTGGTACTTTTGTGATATTGATGTCTGGTACTGTTGTAATAATATTGATGTCGGGCAGTTTTGTGATATTGATGTCTGGTACTGTTTTGTAATGTTGATGTCTGGTACGTTGTGATATTGATGTCTGATACGTTGTTGTGATATTGATGTCTGGTACTGTGTGATATTCATGCCTGATACTGTTGTTGTAATATTGATGCCTGGTACTGTTGTGATTTTAATATCGGGTACTGTTGTGATATTGATGTCTGGTGCTGTTGTTGTGACATACATATGTGGTATTGTTGTTGTCGCTTTGATTATGAAGTATTGTTGTGATATTGGTGTCAGGTACTGCTGTATTATTGATGTCTGGACTGTTGTGATATTGATGTCTGGTACTGTCGTCTTATTGATGTCCGGTATTGTTGTGATATTTATATCTGGTACAGTTGTTGTCATATTGATATCTGGTACTGTTTTGTGATATTGATGTCTGGTATTGTTGTTGTGATATTAAATGTCTGGTATTGATTTTGTGATTTTTGTTGTCTCAAACTGTTGTGGTACTGAGGGCTTGTAAAAGTTGAAATTATTTATGTTTTGGTACAGTTGTTTTGATATTGATGTCTGGTACTGTTTGTTGTCATATAGAAGCCTGGTACTGTTGTGATATTGATGTATGGTACTGTTGTCATATTGATGTAGGGTTACTGTTGTCATATTGATGTCGGATGCAGCTGTGATATTGACGTCTTTGTACAGTTGTGATATTGATGTTTGGGAATGCAGAATGTCATATTGATATCTGCTACAGTTGTGGGTTCATGTCAGGTATTGTTGTGGCATTGATGTCGGGTACTTTTTGGATATTGATGTCTGATACTGTAGGGATATTCATGTCGGGCACTATTGTTGTGGATATTGATTTCTGGTACTGTTTTGTGATATTAATTGGCATTGTTGTGACGTTGATGTCTTGTACTGTTATGATATTGATATCTGGTACTGTTGTTGTCTTATTGATGTCTGGTACTGTTGTGATATTGGTATCTGTTGCTGTTGTGATATTGAAGTCTGTACTTTTTTGGTATTGATTGCTCGTTCTGTTGTTGTAATATTGATGTCTAGTTCTGTTGTTGTCAAAGTGATGTCTGGTACTGTTGTGATATTGATGTATGATACCAGTCGTGACATTGGGCCCTTGGGTGCTGTTGTGAGATTGTCTGGTACTTTTTGCAGTGATAGGGAAATTCTGGTACTGTTTTTTTGTGATATTGATGTCTGGTACTTTTGTGATATTGATGTCTGGTACTGTTGTTGTGATATTGATGTCTGGCACTGTTGTTGTCAGATTGATGTCTGGTACGGTTGTTGTCTTATACGGTGTCTGGTACTTTTTGTTGACACCTTGCTGTCTGGACTATTTTGTCACAGTGATGTCTGGTATTGTTGTTGTCATATGACGTCTGGCACTGCTGCGTGACATTGATGTCTGGTCCAGTTGCTGTCACATTATTATCTAAAAACAGTTGCTGTTACATTAATGTCTGGTACTGCTGCGTTACATTAATGTCTGGTACAGTTGTTGTTACATTTAACATCTGGTTCTGCAGTGGTCACATTCATGTCTGGTGTTGTTTCGTGCTACATTGCGGTCTGTTGTTGGAGCTGTTACTTTCATATCTGGTGCAGTTGTGGTCATATTGATGTCTGGTACTGTTGTGGTCACACTGATGTCTGCCACTGTTGTGGTCACACTGATGTCGGGCATTTTTTGTGGTCACATGATGTTGGTACTGTTGTGGTCACACTGATGTCTGGTACTGTTGTGGTCACACGGGATGTCTGGTACTGTTGTGGTCACACTGATGTCGGGCACTGTTGTGGTCACACTGATGTCGACATTGTTGTGGTCACACTGATGTCTGGCACTTTTTGTGGTCACACTGATGTCTGGTTACTGTTGTGGTCACACTGTTGTCTGTATTTTTTGTGGTCACACTGATGTCTGGTATTTTTTTGTGGTCACACTGATTTTGGTTCTGTTGGGCACACTAATGTCGGGTTTACTGTTGTGGTCACACTGATGTCTGGCACTGTTGTGGTCACACTGATGTCTGGTTCTGTTGTGGTCACACTGATGTCTGGTACTGTTGTGATCACACTGATGTCTTGGAAACTTTTTGTGGTCACACGGGATGTCTGGCACGTCGTGGTCACACTGATGTCAGGCACTGTTGTGGTTACACATGATGTCTGGTACTGTTGTGGTTACACGATGTCTGGTAACTGTTGTGGTCACACTGATGTCTGGTACTGTTGTGATCACACTGATGTCTGTACTTTTGTGGCACACGATGTCAGGCACTGTTGTGGTTAAAATTTTGATGTCTGGTACAGTTGGGGTCACACTGATGTCTGGTACTGTTGTGGTCACACTGATGTCAGGCACTGTTGTGGGTCACAACTGATGTGGGGCATTGTTGTGGTCACACTGATGTCTGGTACTGTTGTGGTCACACTGATGTCTGGTATTTTTTGTGGTCACACTGATGTCTGGTACTGTTGTGGTCACACTTATGTCAGGCATTGTTGTGGTCACATGATGTCTGGTACATTTGTGGTCACACTGATGTCTGGCATTGTTGTGGTCACACTGATGTCAGGCATTGCTGTGGTCACACTGATTTCGGGCACTGTTGTGGTCACACTGATGTCAGGCACTGTTGGGGTCACACTGATGTCTGGTACTGTTGTGGTCACACTGATGTCTGGGACTAATTGTGGTCACACTGATGTCTGGTACAGTTGGGGTCACACTGATAAACTGGCATTTTGTCGTCACACTGATGTCTGGTACTGTTGTCGTCACACTGATGTCTGGCATTGTTGTGGTCACACGGGATGTCTGGTACTGTTGGGTCACACTGATTCTGGTACTGGTGTGGTCACACTGATGTCTGCTACTATTGGGGTCACACTGATGTCGGTACTGTTGTGGTCGCACTGAGATTTGGGCATTGTTGTCGTCACACTGATGTTCTGGTACTGTTGTGGTCACACTGATGTCTGTTACTATTGTGGTCACACTGATGTCCGGTACTGTTGGTGGTCAAACTGATGTCTGGTACTGTTATGGTCACACTGATGTCGGGCATTGTTGTGGTCACACTGATGTCTGGTACTGTAAGTGGTCACACTGATGTCTGGCATTGTGTGATCACACTGATGTCTGGCATTGTTGTGGTCACACTGATGCCCTGGCATTGTTGTGTCACACTGATGTCTGGTACTGTTGTGGTCACACTGATGTCTGGCTTTTTTTTGGGTTTACACTGATGCCCTGGTACTGTTGTGGTCACACTGATGTCTGGTACTGTTGGGGATCACACTGATGTCTGATACTGTTGTGGTCACCTGATGCCCGGGTACAGTTGTGGTCACACTAAAGGGCTGATGCTGTGTTTTCACACTGATGTCAGACATTGTTGTGGTCACACTGATGTCAGGTACTTTTGTGGTCACACTAAATGTCTGGCATTGTTGGGTCACACTGATGTCAGGCACTGTTGTGGTCACACTGATGTCAGGTACTGTTGTGGTCACACGATGTCTGGCATTGCTGTGGTCACACTGATGTCTGGCATTGTTGTGGTCACACTGAGGGCTGGCATTGTTGTGGTCACACTGATGTCTGGATGTTGTGGTCACACTGATGTCAGGCACTGTTGTGGTCAAAACTGATGTCAGGCACTGTTGTGGTCACACTGATGTCGGGCACTGTTGTGGTCACACTGATGTCAGGTACTGTTGTGGTCACGCTGATGTCTGGCATTGTTGTAATCACACTGATGTCTGTATTGTTGTGGTCACGCTGATGTCTCGCACTGTTGTGGTCTCAATGAGTCAGGTATTGTTGTGGTCACACTGATGTCGGCACTGTTGTGGTCACACTGATGTCTGGTTCTGTTTTGGTCACACTAATGTCTGGTACTGTTGTGGTCACACTGATGTCTGGCACTGTTGTGGTCACACTGATGTCTGGTTCTTTTGTGGTCACACTGATGTTTGGTACTGTTGATCACACTGATGTCTGGTACTGTTGTGGTCACACGATGTCTGACACTGTTGTGGTCACACTGTTTCCCAGGCACTGTTGTGGCTACACTGATGTCTGGTACTGTTGTGGTTACACTGATGTCTGGTACTGTTGTGGTCACACTGATGTCTGGTACGGTTGTGATCACACTGATTCTGGTACTGTTTGGTCACACTGATGTCGGGCACTGTTGTGGTCACACGATGTCTGGCATTGTTGTGGGTCACACTGATGTTGGTACTGTTGTGGTCACACTGATGTCGGGTATTGTTGTGGTAAACACTGATGTCGGTACTTTTGTGGTCACACTGATGTCAGGCATTGTTTTTGGTCACACTGATGTCTGGTACTGTTTGGTCACACTGAGTCTGGCATGTTGTGGTCACACTGATGTCAGCATTGTTGTGGTCACACTGATTTCAGGCACTGTTGTGGTCACACTGATGTCAGGCATTGTTGGGTCACACTGATGTCTGGCATTTTTGTGGTCCACCTATGTCTGGTACTGGGTGGTCACACTGATGTCTGGCATTGTTGTGGTCACACTGATGTCTGGTACTGTTTGGTCACACTGATGTCTGGTACTGGTGTGGTCACACTGATGTCTGGTACTATTGTGGTCACACTGATGTCGGGTACTTTGTGGGTCACACTGATGACTGGCATTGTTGTCGTCACAACTGATGTCGGGACTGTTGTGGTCACACTGATGTCTGGCATTGTTGTGGTCACACTGATGTCTGGTACTTTTGGGGTCACACGATGTCTGGTACTGGTGTGGTCATACTGATGTCTGGTACTATTGTGGTCACACTGATGTCTGTACTGTTTGGTCACACTGATGACTGCATTGTTGTGGTCACAACTTGAGTCTGGTACTGTTTGTGGTCACACTGAGGGTCTGGTACTGTTGTGGTCACACTGATGTCCGGTACTGTTGTGGTCAAACTGATGTCTGGTACTGTTATGGGTCACACTGATGTCTGGCATTGTTGTGTCACCACTGATGTCTGGTACTGTAGTGGTCACACTGATGTCTGGCATTGTTGGGGTCACACTGATGTCTGGCTTTGTTGTGGTCCCACTGATGTCTGGAAATTGTTGTGGTCACACTGATGTCGGTACTGTTGTGGTCACACTGATGTCTGGCATTGTTGTGGTTACACTGATGTCTGGTACTGTTGTGGTCACACTGATGTCTGGTACGTTGTGATCACACTGATGCCCTGATACGTTGTGGTCACACTGATGTCCGGTACAGTTGTGGTCACACTGATGGCTGATGCTGTTTTTTTTCACACTGATGTCTGGTATTGTTGTGGTCACACTGATGTCAGGTACTGTTGTGGCACACTGATGTCTGGCATTGTTGTGGTCACAAGATGTCAGGCACTGTTGTGGTCACACTGATGTCAGGTACTTTTTGTGGTCACACTGATGTCTGGAAATTGTTGTGGGCAAAACGGGAGTCTGGCATTGTTGTGGTCACACGATGTCTGGCATTGTTGTGGTCACACTGATGTCTGGTATTGTTGTGGTCACACTGATGTCAGGCACTGTTGTGGTCACACTGATGTCAGGCACTGTGTTTTCACACTGATGTAAAGGCACTGTTGTGGTCACACTGATGTCAGGTATTGTTGTGGTCAAGCTGATGTCTGGCATTGTTGTAATCACACTGATGTCTGGTATTTTGTTGTGGTCACGCGGGATGTCTCGCACTGTTGTGGTCTTAATGATGTCAGGTATTGTTGTGGTCACACTGATGTCAGGCATTTGTTGTGGCACACTAAATGTCTGGTAATGTTGTGATCACACTGATGTCTGGCATTGTTGTGGTCACACTGATTCTGGCACTGTTGTGGTCACACTGATGCCCTGGTACGTTGTGATCACACGATGTCAGGTGCTGTTGTGGTCACACTGATGTCTGGTACTTTTTGTGGTCAAAACTAAATGACTGGTACTGTTTTGGTCACACTGATGTCTGGTACTGTTGTGGTCACACTGATGTCGGTTACTGTGTGGTCACACTGATGTCTGGCACTGTTGTGGTCACACTGATGTCTGGCATTGTTGTGGTCACACTGATGTCTGGTACTGTTGTGGGCACACTGATGTCCGGTACTGTTGTGGTAACACAAAATGTCTGGTACTGTTGTGGTCCCCACTGATGTCTGGTACTGTTGTGGTCACACTGATGTCGGGTACGGGTTGTGGTCCACTGATGTCTGGCATTGTTGTGGTAACTGATGTCTGGCATTGTTGTGGTCACACTGATGTCGGTACTGTTGTGGTCACACTAATGTCTGGCATTGTTGGGTCACACTGATTGTCTGGTACTGTTGTGGTCACACTGATGCCGGTACTGTTGTGGGTCACACTAAAGTCTGGTACTTTTGGGTGGTCACACTGATGTCTGGTACTGTTGGGGGTCACACTGATGTCGGGTACTGTTGTGGTCACACTGATGTCTGGCATTTTTTGGGTCACACTGATGTCTGGCATTGTTGTGGGTCCACTGATGTCAGGTACTGTTGTGGTCACACTGATGTCTGGCATTGTTGTGGGCACACTGATGTCTGGCATTGTTGTGGTCACACTGATGTCTGGCATTGTTGTGGTCACACTGATGTCTGGTATTGTTGTGGTCAAAACTGATGTCAGGCACTGTTGTGGTCACACGATGTCAGGCACTGTTGTTTTCACACTGATGTCAGGCACTGTTGTGGTCACCTGAGGGTCAGGTATTGTTGTGGTCAAGCTGATGTCTGGAAATTGTTGTAATCACACTGATGTCTGGTATTGTTGTGGTCACGCTGATGTCTCGCACTGTGTGGTCTTAAGATGTCAGGTATTGTTGTGGTCACACTGTGCCCAGGCACTGTTGTGGTCACACGTGTCTGGTAATGTTGTGATCACACCTGATGTCTGGCATTGTGTGGTCACAATGATGTCTGGCACTGTTGTGGCACACTGATGTCCTGGTACGTTGTGATCACACTGATGTCAGGTACTGTTGTGGTCACACTGATGTCTGGACTGTTGTGGTCCCCACTAAATGTCTGGCATGTTGTGGTCACACTGATGTCTGGTACGGGTTTTGGTCACACGATGTCTGGTACGGTTGGGTCACACTGATGCCCGGGGTACTGTTGTGGTCACACTGATGTCTGGCACTGTTGTGGTCACACGGATGTCTGGCATTGTTTTTGGTCACACTGATGTCTGGTACTGTTGTGGTCACACTGATGTCCGGTACTGTTGTGGTCACACTGATGTCTGGTACTGTTGTGGTCACACTGATGTCTGGTACTGTTGTGGTCACACGGGATGTCAGGTACTGTTGTGGTCACACTGATGTCTGGCATTGTTGTGGTCACACTGATGTCTGGCATTGTTGTGGTCACACTGATGTCAGGTACTGTTGTGGTCACACTAATGTCTGGCATTGTTGTGGTCACACTGATGTCTGGTACTTTTTGTGGTCACACTGATGTCCGGTACTGTTTGTGGTCACACTGATGTCTGGTACTGTTGTTGGTCACATGATGTCTGGTACTGTTGTGGTCACACTGATGTAGGTACTGTTGTGGTCACACCCTGATGTCTGGCATTTTTTTGGGGGTCACACTGATGTCTGGCATTGTTGTGGTCACACTGATGTCAGGTACTGTTGTGGTCACACTGATGTCTGGCATTGTTGTGGTCACACTGATTTCTGGTACTGTTTTGGGTCACACTGATGTCTGGTATTGTTGTGGTCACGCTGATGTCTGGCACTGTTTGGGTCACACTGATGTCTGGTATTGTTGTGATCACACTTATGTCTCGCACGTTGTGGTCACACTGATGTCTGGCACTGTTGTGGTCACACTGATGTCTGGTATTGTTGTGGTCACGCGATGTCTGGCACTGTTGTGGTCAAAACTGATGTCTAAGCATTAAATTGTGGTCACACTGATGTCTGGAAACTGTTGTGGTCCACTGATGTCTGGTATTTTTGTTTTCACACTGATGTCTGGTACTGTTGTTTTCACACTGATGTCTGGTTCTTTTTGTGGTCACAACTGATGTCTAGCATTGTTGTGGTCACACTGATGTCTGGTACTGTTGTGGTCACACTGATGTCTGGTACTGTTGTTGTTACATTGATGTCAGGGACTGTTGCTGTCACGTTGATGTCTGTACTGTTTTGTTATATCGGTGTCTGTCATTGTATCTGTTATATTAGTACTTGGTGCAGTTGCTGTGACATTGATATTTGGAAGGGGCGCGTCATATTAATGTCTGTTACTGTTGTTGCAATGCTGACTTCTGGTACTGTTGCCCATAGGATGTCAGATACTTTGGTTGTCATGTCCATATCACGCACTGTGTTTTGTGAAATTAAACGTCTGAAATTACTTTTCTGTATTATTTTTCGGATATTGGGGAAATGTCCCATTGCGTCTGATATTGTTGTTGTTATATAAGCGTCTACTACTGACGTTGTGACGTTAATGTCTGTTTCTGTTGCTGTTGTATTGATGGCTTGTACTGTTGTTGTCATATGGATGTCAGGTACTTTGGTGGTCATGTCTGTATTAGGTACTGGTGCTGTGGAATTGATGTCTGAAACTGTTGTGGTGACATTGTTGTCCGGCATTGTGGATGTCATATTCCTGTCTGATATTGTTGTTGGCATATTTACGTCTGGTATTGATGCTGTCATGTTGTTGTCTGTTTCTGTTGTTGTCATATTCATGACTGGTTCAGTTGTTACCATATTTCTGTCAGATGTTGTTGTCATATTGATATCTTGCAGTGTTGTTTTGATAGTGACATCTGGTACTTTTTCTGTCATACTGGTATTTTTCACTACTGTTATCATATTAATGTCTGGTACTGTTGTAGTCATATTGATCTCTGGTACTGTCGTTGTCACATTGATATCTTGCATTGTTGTTGTGGTACTGATGTCAGAAGCTGTTATTGTCATATTGATGTCTGGTATTGTTGTTGTTAGATAGATGTCTGGTATTGTAGCCGTCATATTCAAGTTTGGTTCTCTTGTTGTCTTATTGATGTCTGGTACTGTTGTTGTCATATCAATGTTTGGTTCTGATGTTGTCATGTTGATGTCTGGTACTTTAGTTGTCACGTTGATGTCTGGTATTGTTGTCGTCATGTTCATGTCTGGTATTGATGTTGTCGTGTTGATGTCTGGTATTGCTGTTGTCATGTTGAACTCTGGTACCATTGTTGTCATTTTGATGTCTGGTACTGTTGTCGTCATATTCCCGTCCAGTACTGTTGCTGTCATGTTGATGTCTGGGTATGCTGTTGTTATATTGATGTCTTGTTCGGTTGCCACATTGATATCTGGTTCTGCTGTTGTCGTGTTGATGTCTGGTACTGTTGTTTTATTGATGTCTGGTACTGTTGTTGTCACGTTGATGTCTGGTACTGTTGTTGTCACGTTGATGTCTGGTACTGTTGTTGTCATGTTGATGTCTGGTACAGTTGCTGTCATGTTGATGTCTGTTATTGTTGTTGTCATGTTGATGTCCGGTGCTGTTGTTGTCATGTTCATGTGTGTTACTGTTGTTGTCATGTTAATGTCTGGTACTGTTGCTGTCATGTCGATGTCTGGCTCTATTGTTGTTATATTGATGCCTTGCTCTGCTGTTGTCATGTTGATGTCTGGCTCTATTGTTGTTATATTGATGCCTTGCTCTGCTGTTGTCATGTTGATGTCTGGCTCTATTGTTGCTATATTGATGCCTTGCTCTGCTGTTGTCATGTTGATGTCTGGCTCTATTGTTGCTATATTGATGCCTTGCTCTGCTGTTGTCATGTTGATGTCTGGCTCTATTGTTGTTATACTGATGCCTTGCTCTGCTGTTGTCATGTTGATGTCTGGCTCTGTTGTTGTTATATTGATGCCTTGCTCTGCTGTTGTCATGTTGATGTCTGGCTTTATTGTTGTTATACTGATGCCTTGCTCTGCTGTTGTCATGTTGACGTCCGGAAATGTCGTTGTCATGTTGATATCTGGTTCTGTTGTCATGTTGATATCTGGTTCTGTTGTCATGTCGATATCTGGTACTGTTGTGATATTGATGTCTGGTGTTGTGATATTGATATCTGGTACTGTTGTAATATTTGTGTCAGGTACCATTGTGATAGGGATGTCTGACACTGTTGTGATATTGATGTCTGGTACTGGTTTGATATTGAAGTCTGGCACTGTTGTGTTATTGCTGTATGGTACTGTTGTTGTGATATTGATCTCTGGTACTGTTGTTGTTATATTGATGTCTGGTATTGTTGTGATATTGATGTCTGGTACTGTTGTGATATTGGTGTCTGGTACTGTTGTAATATTGATGTCTGGTACTGTTGTTGTCAAATTGACGTCTGGTGCTGTTGTGATATTGATGTCTGGTACTGTTGTGATATTGGTGTCTGGTACTGTTGTGATATTGATGTCTGGTACTGTTGTGATATTGATGTCTGGTACTGTTGTGATATTGATGTCTGGTGCTGCTGTCACACTACTGTTTTGTACTGTTGTGATATTGGTGTCCAGCACTGTTGCGATATTGATACCTGTTATTGCTGTTGTGATTCTAATGTCTGGTGCTGTTGTTATATTGATATTTTGTACTAATGTTGTGATATTGATGTCTGGCACTGTTGTTATACTTATATTGTCTGTTACGTGTGTTGTTGCTGTTTCTGGTGCAGTGATGTCTGTAATGTTGTGAGGTGTTGTTACACCTGGCGCAGTGATGTCTGTAATGTTGTGAGGTGTTGTTACATCTGGCGCAGTGATGTCTGTAATGTTGTGAGGTGTTGTTACCTCTGGCGCAGTGATGTCTGTAATGTTGTGAGGTGTTGTTACACCTGGCGCAGTGATGTCTGTAATGTTGTGAGGTGTTGTTACCTCTGGCGCAGTGATGTCTGTAATGTTGTGAGGTGTTGTTACATCTGGCGCAGTGATGTCTGTAATGTTGTGAGGTGTTGTTACATCTGGCGCAGTGATGTCTGTAATGTTGTGAGGTGTTACCTCTGGTGCAGTGATGTCTGTAATGTTGTGAGGTGTTGTTACCTCTGGCGCAGTTATGTCTGTAATGTTGTGAGGTGTTGTTTCTTCTCGTGTAGTGATGTCTGTAATGTTGTGAGGTGTTGTTACCTCTGGCGCAGTGATGTCTGTAATGTTGTGAGGTGTTGTTACATCTGGCGCAGTGATGTCTGTAATGTTGTGAGGTGTTGTTACCTCTGGCGCAGTGATGTCTGTAATGTTGTGAGGTGTTGTTACACCTGGCGCAGTGATGTCTGTAATGTTGTGAGGTGTTGTTACATCTGGCGCAGTGATGTCTGTAATGTTGTGAGGTGTTGTTACATCTGGCGCAGTGATGTCTGTTATGTTGAAGGGTGTTGTTACACCTGGCGCAGTGACGTCTGTAATGTTTTGTGGTGTTGTAATAACTGGTGACGTGACGTCTGTAATGTTGAAAGGTGGTGTAATTTCTGGTGATATGACATCTGTAATGTGCAGGGGTGTTGTAATATTTGGTGATGTGACCTCCGTCATGTTAATGTGTGTTGTGAAATCAGGTGGTGCGACTGTAAAGTTGAAGAGTGTTGTAACATCTGGCGATGCTACATCTGCTATGTTTGGTGGTCTTGTAGTTTCTGGTGACGTGACGTCTGCAATATTGAAAGGTATTGTGATATCAGGTGATGTGACGTCTGCAACGTTAACAGGTGTCGTATTTTCTGGTGATGTGACGTCTGTGGTGTTTGGTGACGTTGTAATATCTGCTGATGTGACGTCTGTAATGGTGAAAGGTGTTGTAATATCCGGAGATGTGACGTCTGTGATATTGATCGGCGTTGTAATATCTGGTGACGTGACGTCTGTTATGTTGAAGGGCGTTGTAATATCAGGTGATGTGACATATGTACTGTTCTGTGTTGTAAGATCTGGTGGTGTGACGTGTGTACTGTTTTGAGGTGTTGTCATATCTGGTGGTGTGACGTGTGTACTGTTTTGTGGTGCTGTAAGATCTGGGACGTGCCATCTGTAATGTTGAAGAATGTTGAAATAGCTGGTGCTGTGACGTCTGTAATGCTGTCTGGTGTTGTTATATCTTGTGTATTGATGTCTGTAATGCTGTCTGGTGTTGTTATATCTTGTGTATTGATGTCTGTAATGCTGTCTGGTGTTGTTATATCTCGTGTATTGTCTGTGATGCTGTCTGGTATTGTTATATCTCGTGTTTTGATGTCTGTAATGTTGTCATGTGTTGTTATGTCTCGTGTTTTAATGTCTGTAATGTTGTCTGGTGTTGTTATGTCTCGTGTTTTGATGTCTGTGATGTTGTCTGGTGTTGTTATATCTCGTGTTTTGATGTCTGTAATGTTGTCTAGTGTTGTCACAGCTCGTGTTTTGATGTCTGGAATGTTGTCTGGTGTTGTTATGCCTCGTGTTTTGATGTCTGTAATGTTGTCTAGTGTAGCATCTGGCGTGATGATTTCTGTTGTTGTTTCTGGTGCAATTGTGATGTTGTCTGGTGTTGTGATGCCTGGTGCTTGCATGTCTGTAGTTTTGTTGTCTACTGTTGAGACTTCTGTAACTGCCGCGTCTGGTGTTTTGACGTCTGTAATAATAACGTCCGATATTGTGACGTCTGTAATTTTGTTGTGCAGTGTCGTGACGTCTGTAATGTTGTTGTTCAGTCTTGTGACGTCTGTAGTTTTGTTGTCTGGCGTTGTGACGTCTGTAATGGAGATGCCTGTGGAGGAGGTTGTTGATGCAGTCTTGGTGTTGACGGTGGCCGAAGACACGTACGTCGTCTTGGTTCCAGTCCCCACTTCCGAAGCTGAGGTAGTTTCCAGGGCTAACTCCGTGTACGTAGCGGCAGTGCTGTATAGATTGGACGAAGCATACGTAGACTGGGTCACTATCGACAGCGGCTCATCTGAGACACCTTCAGTGCTTTGATGCTCTTCCGGGCTGGAAAAGTCTCGCTCATATCTGGCTGATGATGCAGTCGTGATGGTCGAAGAGGAAGACGATGTCTCTGGAAGTGACTCCACGTCCAATCGTGGCGACGTGGTGACTAGACCAGTCAGCGGGACAGTCGGAAAGTCTGTGCCTGCAGCTGAGTGCGTTGTAGAGTCTAATGGACTCGTGTGCTCGTCTGGATCATTTTTCACTGTTCGTTCTGTCGAGTCGGAATACGGGAAACCAGTCGGTAGATTTTCTGAAGATGTTGCGTCACCTGATCCTGCAGCTTCTCCAGTTCTAGCCGATGTGTTAATAAGCACAGCTTCTACATCAGAGATGGACACGTCAGGGGCTATTCGAGCTGGACTCGTCAGCCCGTCTGCCCGACTGTGCGGATCAGTCATTGGGGTCCTCTCTCCCTCTGTGGCAGGAGCAGTGGACTCGTCTGTAACTGTTGACTGCGCTAGTAAAGGTTCACTGGAAGACACAGCAGAAGAACTTGCACCGGGCACTTGTCTGTCAGTAGTGTGCGAAATGTTAAACAGCGCATCTCGTGTGGTACCTGGATAACCAGCGTTCGACAAAGGCACTTCCGTTGGCGTGAGAGTCGTAGCAGAATCTTCTGCAGCACCCGTATCACTAGCAAACGTGTTAGTTTCCACAGAGGAAGTTTGAAAAGTGTCAGCTCTATCTGTGAAATTTTCAGGTAATCTGTTTTCTAGTCCAGAAGATTTTGATGTCACAAGTA
>JAFLJL010018368.1:12500-32735 GCA_018398815.1 Conus ventricosus | reverse complement strand
GGAGGACCGGCTGTGGGTCCCCCCAGAGCCCAGCTACGGCATCTGAGACTGCATGGGTCCACCACCAGTTGGCGCCCTGTCCGTAAACGACATCTGCCTAGGCACCTCAGAGACTGTGCTCAACAGTCTGAGGTCATGTTAGTAAATGGTCCAAGTCACCAGACAGTCATCAATCAGTTGTTACAATTTGTTCAAGTTGTAGTTTGATTATAGTTATTATTTTAGTTCAAACCCAGGGACATTGGGTCTTCAGTTGTGGTTTCATGGTGAGGGAAGGAAGTGTTTAGTTCCAAAGAGTCAGTTGTTGAACCCCTTTTAAGTTTATTAAAATTAGTGTTCCATTACTACACCTTCCAAGCACAAACAGTCACTAGTGGGAAATTTGAATTGGGGTGGTAATTAACTTGTAGAGGGGGATATGTAGTAGATTCTGGTAAGCAGACACCACGTCAGAAGGCGGGAGCGCCATCTTGCAACGGTCGAGAAAAACGTACGTACGACTACGGTCAGCCCTCAAGACAAGATCAGGTCTCCACAGGTAGGGGGGCCCCCCATTACGCATCTTCACCTCAGCCAACTACTGGTGAGTACAGTAGTCATATCACACACAAAAGAAGAAAGAAACAATCTAATGCAGTTGCCTGAATTCGGCAAGAGATTTCACAGTCGAGATTCGTCCGGTCACAGTCTTCACCACCACTGCACCGTTCTCGTCCACGCCTGCTGGCAAATGTCCCTCTCGTTCCGCACTGAACATAGCAGCTGATAGGCCCGTGGGGTCTGATCTTCCACCATATTGACCCCGGTTCCTTTCAACTTCTTACGCGCGTAGAGCACAGAGTCCCTAATCCGACGGGAAACAAACCGAACAATAATCCCGCGGCAAGAGTTTTTGGAAGCACTGGAACCCTGTTTGGAACCGACCCTATGCACAGCCTCAAAGTCTTCTCTCTTCACCTCGATGTTCAGTTTCCAGTTGAACAGAGAAAGCACCTTCTCCTCGCACTGTACCCCCGTCTCGACGGCCCCGCTCTCCCCTTCCTGCACCCCGTAGATGCGCAGGTTGTTCCTCCGTACGTATGCGGAAACGTCCTCGGAACGACGATCGGCCAGCTCTGCAAGGTGCCGTACTTCAGCTAGCTGGGTGGCCGTCTGCTGCTCTTGCTTCTGGGCGTCGGTCAGCTCTCGACGAAGCTTCTCGTTCTCAGTCTGGACTGAGAACAGGGCAGCCCTCAGCTCCTCCACCGTAAGAGCCAGCTTGGCAAGTTCAGCTCCGTTAGCGCAGAGTTTTGCCATCAGATTGGCATTCGTACAGCGCTGGGGTTCCTCTTGCCGGTGAGAATCGCGAGTAGGGGAGAAAACAACGTCCAACTCATTTGACTGGCTTCGGAGTGAGTCGTTCCCCTTGTCCTCCATTTTGTCCTCTCGCGGTTGAAAAACAAATTTAAAAAGTCTCTTTCACTGGCCCGGACAGTGGAGTACTAGTTTCCACCTTCTGTTTCTTTGGGTGTCTTTGCCACTGTTAACACTCGAATAGAGAATGTAAATATGCGGGTTCACAACCACCCATGTTATTCTGCACGAAACCCCCTTTTCACATACTAATCACGTCCATCTCATGTCAGTTTTGGCCAAAATTAACACCTGTTTCTAAACAAAATTAACACCTCAAAACCTCTAAAATTGACGTAATTAGCACATTAAAACGGGGGTTTCCGTGTGGAATAATAGGGGTGATCGTAAACCGCTTATTTACATTCTCTCCGACACATTTCAAAATTTAAATTTTTAGGGGTTTGAACCCCCAAACCACAAAACCGTTTCAAATTTTTTATTGCCGTGGAAATGTGTCCCGGAAAGAGCTTCCCAAAGGGCGAGAGCAAATAACGTGCATTAGTAATCATCGAGCTATGGTCGGCCCGTCACGTGTGCGCTTTTAAACCCAATCGCGGAGGTATGAATCTTTTTCTGGGGGGAAAGTTGGGAACTGGGTTTTGGGGTCTGGTTTTGGGCGGCGGACTCCCTTTAGCTTTCTAGACGTGTGTGCGTATCTCTCTCACTACATTTAAAAACCAGGGCTGTTTCGGTTTGGGGGCCGGGCCTTTCTTCCCCAGGGCCCCAAAATGGATGCTGGGGTTTCAAGAAAGCCAAATGAACATTTGTTTTTTCGGTGATCAAAAAGAAAAATATTAAAATTTAAAAAAAGTTTTATGGGGAAATGTTTTCTTTTTGGGAAAATTAGAATGGGGGGAAGCCTTGCTCGAAAGACCCGACAAAAGAAAGTTTTCCTCTTTTGGAAACGAAAAAACCCCAACCCTAAATTGACAGAAATTTTAAAATTGGACGTTTTTTTCCGAAATTTTTTTTGTAGAAAAAACTTGATTATGAGCCGATTTTTAAAGGGTTCTTTTATGAAGCGGGAAAAACTGACAAAAATTTACGCCTGTTTTGAAGGGCTGGTTTGGGGGTTAAAAATCAAAAAAATTTTTAAAACTTTTCGACAATTTTTGCTTTTGGGGCCTTCCCTTTGGAAAGAACAAAAGCCATTTTTTAAAAATCTAACCAAAAGCGCCCGGGGGAAAAATTATTTGAAAACAAAATTTTGAGGGGCCCCCATGATGTGTAGAAACTGTTTGGAATTACCAATTTTTTTTTTCCCACTACCCAAAATTTTTTCACAAGTTTGGGAAATTTTAAATCCCAGCTTGTTGAAAAAAAGAAAGCAAATTTTTAAAAAATATATGCAAAGAAAAGTTGGCTTCGCAAGTTCTGGGGGCCCGGAATGAAAACCCGGGCTGAAAAAAATTCAAAAATAGCCGAGGGGGGGACAGCACCAAAGCCCGGAGCAAGGGCGGTTTTTTTGATCCAGCACCCCTATGGGGGGGGAGGGTCAGGTTGCGGGGAATTTTGCGCGAAAATTTCCCGGCCAAAAAAGTTTAAAATACGCCAAAAGTATGTAAATCGCCCGCGCATGGGGTTTGGCCAGAAAGGTAAAGGGGCCCCAAAAAAATTAAATTAAAAAGGGGAAGGAAACCAACTGCCCCACCCCCCCCCCCACACACACGCCCCCAAACCCACCTCCACACTCACCCCCAGCATCCCACACCCCAACCCCCCACAAGGGCCCCTAGGGGGCTGCATCCCCAATCCCTTTTTGTCCTAAAAGCAGTGCAGTACATAGGTAAAAAGGGATCGGGAAAACCTTTGGCCCTAATTAATTAAGTACCCCCCCTTCCCCACTCACGCCCCCAAATATAACTTTTTAGTTTTTGCACAAAAAAACAAGAAAAAATGTTTAAATTTAAATTTTTTTTAATTTATGATTTTTTTTTGGGGTTTTAAAAAATTTTAAAACCCCGACTTTTTCCCGACCCTTATTTAATTTTCATACGGTTTTTTTGGGTATAGGGCAAAGGCTAAAGACATTTTAAAAGGGAAAATTTTTTGAAAAATTAATTGTTAAATCTATATGAGGGGGATAGTTATGTAAAGAAAACGTGAAGGGCTATCATTTAAAATACCAGATTTTTGGGCCTCAACCAGCAAAAAGGGGTTAGGAATGGGTTTGGGTTAGAACTTAAAACCCAAGGGGAATGGGAAAAACAAGAAACATGAAAAACCCGATGCTTTTAAACCCCCATTTGGGGTCTTCTTCAGGCGAAAATTAAAGGTTTTTTGTCTTTTTTAGTTGATTCTAGGGCTCCTGAAGTGTTTTCTAATGTTTCTACCACCCTAAAAGGGGAAACTTTTCGCTTTAATGAAGTTTCGGGTTTTTTTTCGATTAGAAAAGACTATAAATAACGCTGAATTTAAATTAATTTTTTATTTATTTTAGTTTTAAAAAAGGGCCCGGCCGAACCCCAGTAAATTTCTAAATTTTAAAGTTTTTGAAATTGAACTTTTGACGAAACAATAAAAATTTTTAAAACATTGATTTTAGGGGTTTTTTGGTTTTGAAAATGATTATAGACAATATAAATAAAGTCATGGGGAAAAATATTAAACCCAAAGGGAAATTTAAAAGTTAAAAACATTGCCTGTAGTGATTCAAAAAAAACCCTAAATATTGGGGGGGGTGTTATTGAAAGGGGTTAAACGTGTTTGAATTGTTGCGTTGTTTGGGGTAAAGAAAAAAAAAGCGCTTTTTTACTTACTTTTTTTTCATTTTTTTTTTTAATTTTACGAAAATTTATTGTGGCTTTAAAAATGAGACTCAAGTAAAATTCGAGGTTGGAAAAAACTATATCGAGGGAAGGGAAATATTTAGCAGTGAAAAAAATTTTTAAAGCAAAAACGTTTAGCAAAGTAGACATGAAAATTTTTTTAAACCCCAAAAATGTTTTTTAAAAGGAAAGCCCACCATCTAAAAACCCCAGGTCTCTTCAGTGGACCCGCCATTTAAAAAGTGCTTTTTGGCCTTTTGATTGATTTAAAAACCCCTGATGTTTAGTTCAGGGAAGTTGGGTTTAACTAAAAGGGGGAAAGAGTAATCAGCAAATCACCTTTAACTCAAACGGGGCCCTAAAACAAACATCCCTTACACAGTTTAACCATGCGTGAGGGGGCCAAATTTAAAGGGGGTCTGGGGGTCTAAAGGGACAGTCCTTGAAAACCCAAATTGGACAAACAAAGTTTTTCCCTAGGTTTGGCAATTTTTTACCTTCCTCCCCCAAAAGGTTGGATTTTTAAAAGGGAAATTTTAAAAACAAAAATAATTTTGAAACATGTTTTTTTATGGGGTGTTTTTTCCTAGCGCTTTACCCCTGTTAAAAATAGGCAAACAGAGTTTCCAATTATGAACAATACAAACAAGAGCTGAACTTTGATAGCATAACCTTTCCATGAGTATAGAAAGTATATCTCAGTTTGAAGAGCAAAACAAGCCAATCCTGTAAACGTATACACAGGTCTGTAGAAGCCGATCTAGTACCTCTAAGGGTTTTCCCATCGCCCCACTTTATGAAACCCCTTTACAAGCATGTAGACTTGATCCTGTTTACGCGGTCCTAAGAGTCATTATGTATTAATCAGAACAATAAGCAGACTGTTAGAATATACATCAAGCATAAAAACTAAACAGGGCTTTGTAGAAGGTGTTTTTTTTGAATCCCTACTATAGAAGCAGCTGCTAGTCTTTGAACACATTGTAAAAGTTTTGTTGACTGTGAAACCAAACTCCTCCACCTAAACCAGGGTCTAAAGTTAGTTTTTAAAAATTTACACAAAATGCAAATGAGCCATACGTGGTTTATGCCGACTTTGAATCGCTTTACCACAGTATACGGCCCACACAGCAAGAACAAAAAACACCCTTAAATTTTTCCCACCATCAGATCTGTTCTTATGCGTTTATTGTTGTTAGGTCAGACGGTCAACATACAACACCCGAGATTTCAGAGGTCCCAATGCAGCTAGTAGATTTTTAGAGCAATGAAAACAACTTCGCAATCGTTATCCAACCAACTAAAACTTTCAGGGCATTGTTTGACTCTGAAGACCAAGAACGTTATGACTCATCTCACACTGTTGGATATGCGCTTAGAGCTAACGCCTACCCGTAAAGACGTGGGCAGTAAGAGACCCGATCACATTACTGGAAAGTTCAGAGGGGCTGCGCACAACAATTGTAATCTTCGCTTAAGGTTGATCCTTTCAAAATGGAAACTGCCTATCTTCTTTCATAACTTACGAGGCTACGATTCTCATTTTATCTGGCAGGCAGTGACTTCTGAATATAAGAGGGTTCCCTGCATTGGCACAGGTCTTTCAGAAAAGTACATGACTTTTACTTCTTGACTCTTTTATCCTTATGACTACTGCCCAAATTGATGGCTTGTTTAGTTAAGTTAGCAGGTTCTCTACAAAGACTTTCCAATCACTAAAACAAATTTTTAACTTTTGACCCATTTTGGTGGTAAAGGAGTTTACCTTTGTTTCATGAACTCGTGGGACAGGTTTGATGAAGACTCACTTCCTCCTCAAAGGCGCTTTCTTTTCTAGTCTTAGAGGCAATGAACATAACTGACTTGACTATGAATACGCTTGAAAGCCTGGACTGAATTACAATGTGAAACGATGGGGGATTTTCTTGATCAGTATTTATTGGCTGAGTGTGTGTTTTTTAGCAGACGTCTTTCAGAATTACGGATCTACATGTATGAAAACCTTACAAACTTGGTCTCTCACATTACATCTCTGCTGCCCCTGGACTTTCTTGGGATGCGTTCTTAAATTCTACAAACATTCAGATTGACTTATATTGGATCTAACCCACACTAAAGATGATTGAAGACGGGCTGAGGGGGAGGTATTTGCTTGGCCCACATCCTTACTGTATAGCCAAATAACAAGTATTTAGACGTACTATGACCTAACTAAACCTTCCAAATCTAAATGGACTTAGACGCTAAAATCTGTATGGGTGGGCTATGAGTCAACCGCTTCCACTGGAGAAGATACTTTAAAATGATAAAAGGGCGCTCACGATGTTAAACACTGAGTTAGGTTTGCTGTTACAGCTTTACGCCTGATATCCAGCAGGACTAATTTGGGAAGTAGACTTAGGAATATCCTAAAGATCTACACGATCTCCTAACGTTTACCCCCTGGCGCAGAAAGATTAACGATGTGTCCATGAGCCTCCCCTTAACTTGTTCCCAATCTTAGGACAAAACTAAAATATTGTGTGTCTTTACAGACTGCTACAGTTTTACTTAAACACGGATTAAAGCTGACAGCTGTTCACAGAATAATTATCTTGGTCAAGAGCCATTTATGGAGACCATACATTAGAAGAATATGATCTTAGAACCCAAGCAATGGGATGCATCAGAAAAAGACTTCTTAAATGATGACAAAACAGCTGTTTTGGGTAAAACCATGGAGAACGTACACAATCCGTAAAGATGTTAAATTAGTTACAAAAGGAAAACCAAGCAATTATGTTTGCCTCCTAAACCTAACTATCAAGTACTTTAGAAGATTAATGACCGTTTGGTTGAGTTTTTATGATGAAGAAAAAGGATGTTGTTAAGCCAGTCAACGGTTTTATCAGCTTTACCGTATTAGGAGTTGTCAAGACGACTACTTTAAACCACTGTACCCAAGAAGCATGAGTCCTTTAACAGAACACTGTATCTTATTTTATCTAGACGTCAATGTGAAGACTTCTATAAAGAACTTAGATATTGAAGTAGCTAAAGGAAATGATGGGGGTGGGTACGACAATGCGACTAATCCAAAAGACAGTCCTTTACACTTTTAACTGAGAACAAGTGAAAGATGGAATTGGAAAGATGAAGGTGAACTTAATGGGACAGTTTTACAATGAATATGTTGGTTTGCGGTCAAAGATGTATAGCGTTGCAGCCAGACTTCTGTAATGAAGATGGCCTAAAGGCATAAGTAAAGAAGTTGTCAAAAAAAAACTATACTCACGATACTACTAGAAGCTCTCTTTGAAAAACAAATGTATTTTCATCACACCATATGTTAATCTGCGCTCTATCTTCTTCATGTAAAAAAAACTGCTGTTAACAAGAATTCACTAGTCTCTCACAATAACAAGAGAACTTAGTCAATCCTGAGTTTTTCATATGTGTAGGACATTGGAGAACCTTTAAAGATTAACTTTGACGACCTGGCTTGTACTTAACTTAAGAAGCTAACAAGAACATAGGCAATGAACTTACTTAAGAACATAACTTAAGAACCTAACTTGTACTTTATATAACTTATATTTACTTAACTTTAATTGTAATTTACATGCACGTAACTTAAAAGTACTTTTATAACTAACTTATACTTGTACTTTATCTTGTTCTTGACTTTTACTTTATCTAGTTCTTTTAAAAACTATTCCTTTGCAAAAATGGGTATATGCAGGAGGTTTGCACGTTTTTTGCAGAAGCTGGGGCTTCTTCTTTTTACTGGTGGGTGCTTGCAGGCTTTGTTGCTAGGTATGGGTGCTAGGTATTTGTATGCAAAAAATCCACCTACAAACAGCAGCAGCACCCAATACATTAATGATACATCTTATCGTTTGATAGTGATTGTGAGTGTTTGTTGTTGTTGTTGGTGCTGACGATGCTGTATTATTATCTAACAATTTTTGTTTTGTTTGTTTGGTTTGATTTTCTCAATATGTTCCATTCAGCTTGTTTTACGCCTGCCTCAACACGTCCAGGATTTTTAGTCTTAGAACATTCTCACTTGACCGAGTTACATTTCATTGTGGGTACATTCTGGCCCTGCGGGAGTGTCCTGCGGAGGGTCCTGCGGATTGTCCTGCGGGGTCTTCTTCTTCCTGATCGTATTTTTTTTTTATTGCGATTATTAAATTTAATTTGATCAAATTAATGTGATTAAAAGTAATTATCCATGATGAATGGGCACATTAACATCGTCCCAAATCTGTAATACATGTCACATGTTGCAAGAGCTCTAGGGACCTTGTTTTTAAAACCGGTTCTTTTGATAAGTTCATATTTTAAATCTTCTTCTGAATCAACTGGCGCCATCTTACTTACAATTAGCATAAAACAAATTTTTGCTCCCCACTGATTAAACCATTTTTACCTAGCGTGCTTCTCCCTGGTAGTACTTCTAACGTCTAAGTAGACAGTTGTGATTTTTTTCAATACTTATTTAAACACCAAAACGTTAGTTTTTCCCAAACCCCCCAAGGGAGTATTCTTTTTTTTATGGCAGGGGTCTGGGAGTATTCTGCTTGCTCCTCCACTTTTACGCACACCCTTTTTAAAAAAGCAATAAAAAAAATAAAAAAATTTTTTAAAACCATGATTTAAGCGGTTAATTATGCGTGCTATCGGGTGTTATAGTTTATTAAACCCCTTGAAAAAAGTTTTTGGGGGAATAAAACCCCCAACGGGGGAAAGATGAAGATTTCGCCAAAAAGTTGCAACTTTATTTTTATTTTAAAAAAAAAAAGATTTATGAAAAAAAAGCACTAGAACCTTTCGTTTTATGATTTTTTTAATTATTTTTTATTTAAATAAAAAATATGAAAAAAAGTTATCAATCGATTTACCATTTCTTAATTAGCGGCCTTAGTAAGGCTAAGTGTTTAGAAAAAAACATGTTTAAAAAACCCGGCTGACCTGGGAAGGGTAGCATTGGGGATTTTAAGGTTATAGTTGAAATTAAAGCGGGAAAAGCTCAAAAACTTTCTTGTTACCGGGGGATTATCCCAAAAATTTAGTTCATAGAAAGATTAATTCAAAAGAAAAAATTTTATAAAAAGATGGCGGGAGAGTTATAGGTAGGGGATTTTTTAAATGCTTGGCCTTCCGGGAAGCAATTATATTAGTAAATTGGGTCGTGAAGAGGAACGTCATAACAAGGCAATGAAATTTAGCCAAGAAAGAGACGCTTAAAAAAGACGAATTGCTCATTAGACTTTATTAATAAAAAGTTAAGGGAACAGGGAAAAAGGAGCACAATTACAGACGTTGATGGGGCAAGAAGAGTATTACTTATGACGGAAAGAAGTTTTAACACCCCAAACCGCCAAATGCTGACTTTTATGACCACAAAAAAAAAGGAAAATAGCAAAATTTTGGTTTTTATTGGGGGTGCTAGGGGAGCAATCTATATTCTTGCACAAAAAAAAATTTAAAAAAACTTTAAAAATTTACAATTAAAATTTCAGTCCTTTTTATGGGCAATACGAAGTACAAAATTTATTCTCCTAAAGGGTATTGGAAAGGAAAGACTGCTATTAAAACTGGTAAAGCTGCTAGATTCTGAAACAATTTGGGAAAAATGGCTTTTCAAAACAGGGAAATTTGGGAAATATAAATTTTCCCGCCCCAAAAGAAAATAAGGCCGATTTTTTAAACCCAGTTCCCAATGACCCCACCAAATGGACTTGTGTATCTTCCACATGAAAAGTTAGAAGAAAAAAAATTTTGTATGCTCTGACGGGTTTTTGGAAGGCTTCAAAGTACAAAGCGCGAACCTTTAACGGATAAAAGCCCCAAATGCTGGGCTTTTGGGTTTACAACAAAAAAACATGGGGGAAGGCCCCTTAAAGTTCCTAGAAAAGATTTAAGTTTATGATTAAAAGAGTTTAAAAAAGGGTCTGTAAACCAGTTTTTTAAAAATCATTTTCATTTAAGAGGGACCCGGAAACCCAAAACCCCCAAACCCTAGTAAAAACTTTAATAAAAATCAGCTAAGCCTTTTTTCCCCATCAAATCACAGAGAAATTATAAGAACGCGTAACACAGAAAGGGGGTTAGGAGGGTTTCCCATTCTTCCCCCCAGAACAAAAAAGAATTTAAAGAAAAAGGTTAAAACCAGTAACGCAATCAAATTAAAAAAAAAATTTGCATTACGAACATCCCAAGGGAATCAAAAACCCTTCCGTTTTTTTAAAAGTAAGTTTTGAAAACCCCGGAGAGCAGAGGCGATGTTAGAATTTGGGCTACAGACATATGGAGCGAGATGATATGAAAGTTGAAAGAATTTTAAAAAAAAACCCTCCCGGGGTATTATTTAAAGAGACTCTCTCTTCAACGGGTAAAACGTCCAAAAGGGCCGCCCAAAAGGCGTTTGTTTGTGAAGAGTTTCAAGTTGTCCCCCCAAAACACAGTGAGAAAAAAAAAAAAATATATTTTTTTTAAAACTTTTTTTTTGGGTCCAAATTTTGGGTTTTAACGATCTTTGTTTTTGGTTTTTCAATGTTCTTTTTTAACTGCATCAGTGTCTCCCTGTCGTGAGTAAAGCTTTCCCCACTCCTTTTGAAGCCCAATTTTCGGGCGCCCTAAAATCGTCCCCATCACCATAAGCTTTGAAATTCTTCGTCGGGAATTTTTTTACCCTGTAAGGATTTGGGTTATTTTTAAATCTTAAGAACAAATTTTTTGCTATGCTAGGGCAAAAAAAGGCTGTGTTTTTTTGTAATTTAGGATTTAATTTTTTTTTTTAAAACAGCGCTTACAATCATTTTTTATGGCGCCAAAACCCCTAAACCGGGCCCCCCAAAGCAAAAGGGGCTGGCCCCCCAAACCCCCAAAAGTCCCTAAAATAGAAAACACTAGCCCAGCCTTATCCAGCTACTGGGATGAGCCATAATTACATAAAAAAAGGGTTTTATTTAAAGCTTTAGCATTTTTTTTCATTCTAGTAATTTTTTTTCCCCATATTATATAAGTCCCTTTCTTTTTCCCTTTTTTAAATTTCTTTTAAATTTGGGTTTAAACCCTTTAAAAACTGTTGAACCCCATTTTTAAAAAAATTTTTTTTTTTAATTAATCTTGTACAAAACTTTTTTTAATTTCCTTCGGGAGCACTTCAAAAGAGAAAAAACGCAATAAAATCAACATACTTAATGAAAAAAAAAGTCGAGTACTGTTAGTTTGCCTTTGTAACCTTCACAGTAACCTTGTCAGACGATACATGGGTTTTTTATTTTGTCTCCTTTTTAGTAATTGCAAAAACCGAGCTTAAGAGGAGCACCCAAAGTTTTCACCTTTTTTGGTATGCCTCTAATAAACTTTATGTTTGGAAAAACTAGTATCGCCCTCCCTGGGAGTAAAAAAAAAGGGGCAAAAATCTTCGCCCTTTGCCTATTAGTCCCGGTTTCGGGGGGTAAATTCTAACCCGAGGGGGTCACCTCCCACTTCAGCAAAGGCTTTTTTCTCTGTAGATAATTCAAAACCCCGGGCCAAGTTTTTTTTAATTGTTTTTTCTGTTGCTTTTCCGGGAACCCGGCAAACAAAAAAGGGACCTGTTTTTAAACCCTTTTTTAAAATTTTTTTTCCTTATAAAAGTATACTTTAGGGCTTCGTATTTCCAAACTTTAAATTCCAAGCTTTTTCGGGAAAGCAACCCCCAAGCACCCCTCTTTTTTTGAAGTTTGATTCATGTTTCCCAAAAATTTCTTTTTCCCCTTAAAAATTTCTTTTTCTCTTCTGGGGGGGGGATATTCCCTGTCGTTTTTTTTTCTTCAATTTCGGTTTCTTTTTGTAAACCCCATCATCTGTTTTTTCAAATCCATAAACTTTTCCCTGGCACTCCTTTTAGTTTAAAAACCGGGTTTTGGTGTCTGCTAGGTCTTTTAACCTACGCAACGCATTTGGGAGCTAGCTCCGTTTTTTGGAATTCGGGCCCCCTGAGACATTTTTTTAATAAAAAAATTTTAAAATTAAATTTAAAAAAATTGTTATAAGCAAAAATTTAATAAAAAATTCTAAAAAAAAAAAAACGTATTGAACTGGGGGATCAGCCCCCGTAAGCATAGCTTAGGTGGTTAGGGTTTTTTTTAACTGTTCTTTTATTTTTTTAGCTCCTTTGCCCCTTATTTTTTAAAATTTTCACAAAAACTTTCTTCAAAACTATCTTTGTCCTTAGGGGTTAAAAATAATACAACGCATCTGAATTCTTTTAAACGCATTGAAATTTTTGAGTTAAAAACCCACACAAAACTAAGGGGGCGGCCCCCTAAAGGCACTTTGACAGAGCTTTTTCTTTTTTTAAAATGTTTTGTTCACCGAACTTTTCATAAATTTAATAAAAAAACTTTTTTCAGTTCCCCAAAAAACAGTCTATATAATGTTCTAAAATTTCGCCTCAGTTTGTCGCTAGGATCAACTAAAAAAATTCTCGTTGCCCAAAAAAACTTCCTTTCTCTGTAAGACTTGTTGTGGGTTAAAGGTTTTGCAGAAATTTTTAAAAAAATGTGCCGTAATGAAAACCCTTTTTATTGTTTGTAACAAATCAAGCACAAAAACAGTTTTCCCCCCACCCTTAATTTCCCCCCAGATAAGAAACAGTGCGGTCTTTGGGCAAAACTTCAAAAAATCCATCTGTTTTTTTTTAGAAAATTTCTTCCCAAATTTTTAAAAAGCCGCGTCTTTTAGCCTGTTTTCTTCAATGTTAAAAGAGGGAAACACAAACCATAAAAAAGTGCATTTTTAAATTTGGGCCGTTTCCCTCTGCTTTCTTGTGAAAATTTTTTTTATACCCCTTGCCCTATTTCCCTTTTTCCACTTTCCCAAAAAATCTTTTTTTAATGTGGGTCTAAAATCCAGCCACAGCCCTTTTTTGGTTATTTAAGTATCTTCGAGCCTTTCATCATAAAGGGGAAAATTTTTTACATACCCCCAACAACTCCCGGATCCCTTTGCCTACCCCAGCGAAATACTTTCTTATTTCTCAAAGGTTGGGGGGGGTAAAAGTCCCGCCCCAATACGCCGATCAGACTTTCCATTTATTTCACAGTCAACCTTCCCCAATTTTTGGATTAAAAAAACGCTTCCCGGTTCTCTTTTGAAAAGGAAATTGTTTCTTCGGGAAATAAAAAAAAAAATTTTTTTTTTAAAGGGCTTCAAAAGACGATTTAGATTTTGTTCCAAAAGAGTGTCTCGCTTTTTTTATTTTTTTGTAATGGCGTGGCCCTAACCAAATTTTAAAAAAAAAAAACCGTTTTACTTTTATACTGGGGTTTGGGTTGGGTTCCCGGGGCCCTCCAGGGGGGGGTAACAACATCAAAACTCAAAACAAATTCACTAACCGCGGATTTGCCCCCAGGGGGCCCATTCATGGATCGGGGGCTAATTAGTCCCGACAATGACGAAGTATGGACTTTTATAGTCCAAACTGAGGCGGGCCGGGCCCACGGAAAATAACCTATTCCCTAGCCCAGGGCTTTTCCGGGGGCAATGAAGTTGGGGGCTTCGTGGCTCGTTCAACTAAAGAGGGGCAACTTTTTTTAAAATGGGGGTTTCCTCGGAAAATTGTTTTTGTTTTACAGAAATTTGGGTTTTTTTTTTTCCCCCGCCATGCCAGATTGCCAGAAGTATTCATTTTTCCCCCTTCCGTTTGACAACTTTGCAACAAAAATTTCAAAGCGCAATGGCCCCGCTTTGTGCAAAAAAAGGGGAAAAAAAACCGAATTTCAAGGGTGAAAGACTGAAAACGATGCTGGAGGAAATACAAAAGGAGGCAGTTTTTCCCTTTTGGGCTTCCTTTCCCGAACGCTGTGGGGTGGGAAAAAAAAGCAAGAGATTTTGGGACCCGAATAACCCATAGAGTGAACGCCCGGGGGAGAGAGAGAGGGGGAGAGAGAGAGGGGAGGGGAGAGGGGAAGGGGAGGGGGAGAGAAGGGGAGAGGAGAGGGGGAGGGGAAAAGAGAGGAGGAAGAATAAAAAACAAAACTGACTGACAGAAAAAGAGATAAAAAGAAAAGAGAGAGGGGGGAGAGGGGAGAGAGAGAAGGGAGAAGAGGGGGAGAGGGGAGGAAAAGAGAGAGATTTTTGCTGAAAAAGGGGCCTGATTTCCCCACACCCCACACACAACACACAAAACCCCCACACACACACACAACACACACACCCACACACACCACACACACACCCCACCCACACACAAAACACACACACACAAAACCCCCCCCCACCCCACCCCCCCTCGCGGCGGGATCGCGTTACACACACAATACGGCGCGCGCGCACGCACGGGACGCACGCAAAAGCACGCACGGGACGCCCCAAACCCAAACCCCCCACACACACACACACCCCCACCACACACACAAACACCCCGGGGTGCACGAACGCAATCACAAAAATTTAAACATGCTCGCGCACCCACTCATACACACAAATGTGGTGCGCTCGGCTTGCAGCCTGCAGGCAGACAAACAGATACACACACACCACCCACACACACGCGCCCCACCGCACAAAGGAAATACGCGCCCCCTCCCACAGAGGAAGGCAAGGAAGGACGGGAAGGAAAACGACATATCTTTCACAAGCGTGGCGGGCTCGCGTTTACACACTCGAAAAATACACGCGAGGGGCAACACGGGACACACCACACGCACCGCACTGCATTTATACGTTCGGGCTGTCTGCAGTCTTCGTTCAGTCGATCAGTCGGGGGGTTCATTCGTTCATTTTTTGACGGTCCCCGTCGGTCGATTTAGAAATTTATTTGGTTAAATCGGACAGTCGTTTTTTATTCATTCCCTTCGAAACGTCGACCATTCAGTCATTTATTTTGTTCAGTCGGTCATTCCCTTGTATGTTCATTCATTCATTTCGTCCGGTCGTCAAGTCATTCCCCGGGTCGCCGCTCGCCCCGTGCACCCACACACACACACACACACACACCCCCAAAAAACCCACACACACACAACACACCACACACACCCAACCTCTCTCTCTCTCTCTCTCTCTCTCTCTTCTCTCTCTTTTCTCTCCCCTTTCTCTCACTTCCACTCACCCCTTTACTCACACAACGGGCGCGCGGTTGGGGTTGGGGGTGTGGAGGGGTGTGTGTGTGTTTTGTGTGTGTGTGTGTGTGTGGGGTGTGTGGGGTGTGTGTTGGGGAGAGAGAGAGAGAGAGAGAGGGGGAAAGAGGAGAAGAGAGAGAAAATAGGGTAAGACAGGTTGAGGGAAGTAAAAAGTTGTGTTTTGGGGTGTGTGTGTGTGTGTGTGTGGTGTGTGGTGGGTTGTGTGTGTGGGTGTGTGTTTGGTGAGGAAGAGAAAAGGGGGGCAGGGGGTTTTTCCTGCACTTGGGTGGGGTGGAAGTTTTTCCGGGTTTACAAAATTTATGTTCCCCGCCGCTTTGGGGGGCCTGGATGGAACATGTGTTCCCTTTGATACACGCGAAAGTGTTCGGAAATCTCTGCATGTTGAAAAAATTGGGCTGTGGAGAGATTCGCCCCCGTGTTTTCGGCAATCGGGTATAGTTGTTTCCCCAACCCAAGAAGGGCTTTGTGAAAACGGGGTTTATAGTTCCGGGTTTCGGTTTGCCGGTTTACTCCAACAAGTCACCGCTGCATGTTGAAACATTCCGTTGCGTAGTAAAACCCAAAAAGTTTTTAAGTACTTGCAAAAAAAGGGGAAAGCCAAACCCTTTTGAAACAATGTCAAATTCCAGCGATTCTTCTATCTCATCCGTAAGTTGGGAAAAAATTTGTTTTAAAAGCGAAACTTCTGGGACACCCTTTTTCGTCCCCAACCCCCTCAAAAGGGGTGTTCTATCTCTGAAAATGCGAAAATCGTCGAATGTTAAGACGATTTTTTCCGCTGCATTCGTCGGGTTTTCCCATATCGCCCCCATTTTTTTTTTTTGGCTTTTTTTCCCAGACTACGCCGCTAAGCCTGCTAGATCGCGGGTGTAAATTTCACCCGTTTTTGTCCCTCGTTGAGTCCCAACTTTGCAAGTCAGGGTCCATGAATAAACTTTCAACGCGGTTTTTTGTCCGAGGGCAACGAAATAGTCTCGGGGCTTCGGTCAAAGTCCCGATCCATGAAACGGAACCCCCGGATCTTCAACAGAATGACGAGCCCGCTAGAATTTAAAAGTCAGATAATAGGCAAAGTTTTTCTTTTAAACGCGCCTTGGTAATATGGGATTTTTGTCTTTAACAGCTCACAAAACTAGAGGGAAAGCCCGAAACTGTTTCCAAATGCTTCGCTACTGCCTCATCTTTAACATCATTCTTTGCATTCCCCCCTTTTAAACCGTGCTTGAGACCCCATTCCCTGATAAAACTTTCTTTTTCCCCTTTTTTTTTTAGGCACCCTAGCCCCAAAAAGAGGGAAAAAAAGTCTGCCTCACCTAGTACAAAGGGCTTTTTGCTGCCCCCCAGTTTTAATTTTCTATTAAAGTTTTAAAAGATGGCCCCACCCAAAAAATTTTAGCAACAAATAGCATTAGGATCTGCCGATGTAATTTTTTATTTTGAATGATAGTTTAGTTAGCGGTGCCTGGCTTTAACATCGTCAGCGCCAAGATCGGGGAACTTAACTATTAATTTTGTCCGGCTGAACTGTTGATGGAGTGTTTACACTAATTACAGTCTGCTTATGCCTTTACGCCATGGGGTTCCTTCTCTTTTCTGTATGGATCGAGGTCACAACCGTATGAGTTCATTTTTTATAAAACAAAAAGATATAAATAAAAAATATGGATGAAGATTTTGACCCGATTGATCCTGTTGGTGAGAAAAAGAAGATGAAACAGAACTAGGTCCTTTTATTGCAAGAAGAACTTGAAGGAGCAGCAGCAGGCCAAGGGGTAGGATTAAGTCAAATACGATTTGCTAGATAGAATTGAATCATTTATGGCCATATGGGGGGAGAGCAGCCAGAAGCACTTAAGGTTTCTGATTTTTTCAAAAGATAAAAATAATCATTTGTATGTAAGAACCAGTAAAGGAAAGAGTGTGGGGGCTTACTGCAAAACCGACCCAACCCAGTTTTTAAGCAGGGCCACAATTCTTAGAGATCTCCCTGTTGTGACCAAAGGCAATTAAAATTTATTGACGATTTAAGACCTGAAGCTGTTAGTCTTTTACAGATCTTGGGGCAAGAGTTGCCAACACTATCTGAATAACAAAACTACCTCTTGAAGATTAAATCGAACAGCAATATGAGTGGCTTAATAGCAGAAATTGAGACGAGTTTAATGAGGAGACCGCAGTTAAAAACAATGAACATTCTCCATTGCCTATGCGTGAAATCCTGGGCTTAATGAGGCTTAACGACAATAAGGGGTGAACTAACAAACAATTTAGCCAAACTTGGTGAGCGGATAGAGAGAAAGAAGATAGAAAAAAATAAACTTGCGCTGATGGCTGATGATAACAATTTAGTGGCGAGAAAAAAGTCTAGAATACAGCAGAAAATACAGGATTTAAGGCTACAAAGGGCGGTAGGCTAAGGTGCTGCTACAAACAGAGACGCAGCTAGCATCACAAACAACAGAATAAGAGAAACTATAAACAGAATACTTATGAACACCTACGCTAGCTGAAAGAATAAGGCTTTGTCAAGGACAGGGGATTACAATAGTTACATATTAACAGCTGTTGGTTTGCAATCTCTAACACTCGTTTAATGCTTTAAATAACCGGCAGTGCGCCAACAGGCCAGTAGTGCCCGTCCAACAAACCTCAGCCTGGTAAAAGTTGATTAGAAAACAATTACCATCATCTAGCTAACTTATTAAAGAGTTAGCGGCAAAACGCTTGATGCACTGCCTGGCAATAATTGGCAGGGTTTTAGTTGGGTTTTGTCTACTATAGCAAAGTTGCTGGTTATATGGCCACCCATCCTATGGACGTTAGGAGTGCTATCTGCTGATTAATTTTTTAGTGAAATAAAGTTTGGCTAATCCAGTAAAAGTTAAAAAACACACGAACGAGGGGCTGTCTTTCGCTAGTATGACTGTCAGTGTGAGGTACAATAACAGGTGGCAGTGCTTTCAGGCTGCTTTCTGGGCTGTGGGTCGCTATAACTGGATCGCTTTCTTCAGGGCTAGGTACTTTTTTTAAAATGGATGGAGCGGGCCTTGTGTTTAGGCCTTGATTGTGCCTAAGTTTTGATCGTCTCCACAATGAGGATTTCATTGTATAATTCTGTATCTTGCAATCTGCAGGCTAAGGTCAAGTGGCATCATGTAATAATCCATTGGCCTATCACAAAGTCTACTTTGACCCCTAGCATGTGAGCAAAACGTCCTTGATACCATTTGTATGCTGGAAGGCAAATCAACAGCAGAGTTAAAAGCATCTTCTAAATTGGCTGAAATTGTTTTCCTAGCAATCAAACCCTGTAGACTGATCTAGTATGCTAAGACCTGGTTGTCTGTGCTCTAAAAAGACAACCAAACATATGTCCGTATGGTGTCATTAAGTCTTTGCACTCCTGACATTGTTAGGCCTTCACTTCATCTACGATAAATGTTGTCCAGGCTTTAGATGTTTTTTGTTCTATGGATCCTAAATCGAATCTGTTGTCTGGTTGAACAAAGGTGAGGGCCAGGCCAGTAAGTCATAATTATATTCTCTTTTTGCCACCCCACAAATACAATGTGCCTAACCCATGATTGGCGTCTAACTTTTGTCCTAAATCAGTTGAAAGATTAATGTTAAATCATTGCAAATTCTTTCATATGCATTAGTGTCCATTGGGCTTTAAATGATTAAACGCGCTGTCCTTGGGAGGACTACTGTAGTTCAAGTTACATCCGTCTGTAACTGTAATAAACATGAAAGTTATATACTGACACTTACTAAAAATTGGGGTGGTTTAAAATGGTTTGCATATGAAACACCGCACCAAGTAGTTGCGCAGTAACAGCAAAAATTTAACTGATACTGGTAAAACTCTAGGGCGGGTGTCCATGCGGATGGCACCTCTGTCATTATTTATTACGATTTAAAATATCTATTAGCGGGTTTACAAGTCTAACTAGAAGCCGTATGATATTCCTCTACTGCATGGGTATAGATCGCTAAAGTCTAAATTATGTGGGATTATAAACGCTCCTACATTGTAAGAGTGGCACTTTTCGTTGTATTTAAAAGGCATCCATTTTTTAAATTAGTTTTTTTAAATAGTTATAAAAAGGATGTACATCGAAATAACCAAGCCAAAAAAAAACGAGCGTGGAGTTCTTAAACGTAACAACCCATTGAAAATAGGCGCGGTGATTGTAGGGTTGCCCTTAAGAAATTGGGTTTAAAGTAAAATGGATAACATATTATGAAAAGAGCTAAGAAAAACTGGTTGATGTTAAGGTCCGGGCAAGCAAGCTATTAAAACAATTAAAAATCCCCGATGGTTACTAACAACTTATGTTCTTAAGAAAGTATTAGCAATTTAACATTAAAAGTTAAAATTAATGAGGCAAATCTTATAATTACTATAAATTTTTCCAAACTGAAGAAAGGGAGTACTTTTCTCCCTAAAAGCCTTGCTTCGAATTTAGGCTTTTATATAGAGGAGAACTATCATATTAAAAACACATATCCTTAAAAAGCGTCTTTATGAGGATTAGGCAGTAGACCGTCCTGATTCTCGTGAAACCCAATTGTATGTCCATTTTACAACAGTTAAAAACAGATACAAATTTGTTTAATGGCTATCCATCTGCTGTCCTACGAGCATTGCCACCACTAATGTAGGGTTTTGCGATATCAGATTACATCAGGTTTGGCGGAGACAGTGAATTTAAAGATTAATTAGGGTTCTTTAAATTCATGGATGTAAAAATAGTTAATCAAGACGGAAAGCCATTGTTTATTTCCTAATTTATTGATAGTGCTAGAAGTAAGGAGCAAATTAGAAAAGTAGCAAGGACTCCTTTCCCGCGGGCGTTAATTTTATGTGTCTGGAGAGAATGTAAAATATGTTTGTTCACGATCACCATATCTTTATCTATGCATCGCAAGCCCCCGTTTCAATGTGTTAA
>JAFLJL010018368.1:0-10000 GCA_018398815.1 Conus ventricosus | reverse complement strand
CACGCTCAAGTGGGGGGTGCAAGGGGGGGTGGGGGCGGCGGGGTGGGGGGGCGGCGGGGGGGGGGGGGGTTTGCTATATTTTTTTTTTTTAAAAAAGTTTTGCGTTTTCCCGTTACATATTTTGGGCGGGGACAGGAATTTAAAGAATTAATTGAGGGTTCTTTAAATTCATTGGATGTAAAAATAGTTAATCAAGACGGAAAGCAGTTGTTTGTTTCTAATTTATTGATAGTGCTAGAAGTAGAGGAGCATATTAGAAAAGTAGCAAGGACTCATTCCCGCGGGCGTTAATTTTATGTGTCTGGAGAGAATGTAAATATGTTTGTTCACGATCACCATATCTTATCTAGCACGCAAGCCCCGTTTCAATGTGTTAATTTTGTCAATATTTAGAGGTTTTGAGGTGTTAATTTTAGTTGTAAAAAGGTGTTAAATTTGGCCAAAACGACATGTGATGGACGTGATAGTATGTGAAAAGGGGGTTTTCGTGCAAAATAAGATAGGTGAGCTTGAACGAACATATTTACATTCTCTAAGACTAAGTAAGATACATAGTCTTAAAAGAGGTAATTAACGCAGTGCAAGTAGGCTTCTTACTCTCATCTTTCCAAATGTTCTCTGTCTGTGTGTCGAGTTTGCCTGCCTGCCTGCAAGCCCGCCTGCCTAGCCTGCCTCCCCCCTTCTCTCTCTGTGTCTGTCTTAGTCACCCTCTCTCTCTCTCTCTTGTTTTGAAGGGGCACACGAACAGATATACAGAGAGAGAGAGAGAGAAGAGAAGAGTAGAGAGAGAGAGAGAGAAGAGAGAGAGAGAGAGAAGAGAGAGAGACGAAGAGAGAGAAGATGAGAGACAGAGAGAGAAGAAGAAGAAGAAGAGAGAGAGTGAAGAGAGAAGAGAGAGAGTGGGGGGGGTGGGGTGGGGACCATTGATAATCCTAAAAGCATACAATTTATTGTTCCATAGTAAAAGCTTGAGCAAACATACCGCCCCACACTTGCTTTTCAGTAAAACCCCAACCAACAAATAGACACTATTAGTACCTCTGCGCATTGATAAAGATGACAGCAAGATCTCTGTCCTTTTCTCCTCACATCCTCCCCTCCCCATCCTATGCTTCTTCCCCTTGCCCATCACACACACACACACACACACACACACACACAACACACACACACACACACACACACACACACACACACACACACACACACACACACACACACACACACACACTGTCTGTCTGTCTGTCTCATATATATATAAAGAATGGATTTCAAAGGAAGATAGTTAATACGTTCGATTTCTTTCTTTTTTGACTACTGAAAGCATTTAAAACAACAACAAGAAAGCCATAAGTTGGAGTGTTTAGGGAAAAAAAATCCCTGTTTTCATTCAAATCCGCATAGCGCAAGGACAGAAAAACAAACAAGTGAATTTTATGGCCAAGGACTATATTCCACCTGTCCACCAGTATTGTCAACAGCTGTGTTGGTTCCCCCCATAATCTTGCTAAAAGACTATACAAAGAATGTACAGCCGTCGTGGGTGAGAGCATAACTTCCTTTTCTAAGCTAAAGGTAAGTATACGTACTAACCGAGTTTGTGTAGAGTTTTGCGAAGCGCAAATATGTACGCCCCCCCACCCCCCCCCACCCCCACCCCGCCCCCATTTCCACTGTCATTCCCCCAACTCGCTGTGTCCCAACTGATTCCTGAGGGCCACACACCTCTATTTCATTGTATTTTACACACACACACACAACACACACCACACAACACACACACACACACACACACACACACACACACACACACACACACCACATATATATATATATATATATATATATATATTATATATATATATATATATATATATATATTGCCAAACTGGGCACACTACACCCCCAAGGCATCAATATCCAACAATAACCAACACACATACCCACCACTTCCACATCAGTTGGCAATATCCCCTACCAACACACACACATACACACACACATACATACACCACCACCACATCCCCTTCACTCACTTCATACAGTAGTTACAGCAACCCTCCATCTATTAATCTTAATTTTGTTTTATTCCTTCCCCTTAAATCCCCCCCCACCTTTTTTTTTCTTTTTTTCCTCAGTTCCTCCCCCCCCCCCCCCTTCTTTCCCCTTACCATTATTATCAATCCACCATTACCACAACCATCACAAAGATATCACACCATCCCCAATAAACTAACACACAACCCTATCATATCACACACACACACCTCCCCAGACGCACACCCCCCCCCCCCCCCCCCTCCGTTTCCTCTCCCATAATCCCCCTGGCCCCATGTCATTTCCGCCTACCGACCACATGGACAACAACGGATGAGTCATTTTTCATTCTTTTTTCGTTCTTTGTTTGTACTGTCCCACATGTTAAATGTGATTTATTTTTTCGCCTGAAGAAGACCCAAGTGGTTGAAATGCATCATGTCTTGTCATGTGCTTTGTTTGTCAATGTCATTGGCGGTAAGTTCTAAACAAACTCTATATTCCTAATTTTACTTCGTTCGCCGCCATCAGTCACTCCATTTTGAAATTTTATATATAATATATATATAATAATATATATATATATATATATATATATATATATATATATATATATATATATATATATATATATATATATATATATATCAGTTTAAAATAGTAAAATGGAAGAATTAAAACCAACAAATTTGTTTCGAGCCGGCGCTCTCGTCAGGGTGTACAATTTGGGCACGCCACGGTTTTATATGGTGTGGCGTGTGGGCGCCTGAGCTCTGCGCGTGCAGCACGTGGCCCGCAGATTTTTATATCTCTTTGGGGCACGCTCAGGTGGGGGGAGGAAGGGGGGGGGGGCGGGGGGGGGGGGGGGCGGCGGGGGGGGGGGGGGGGTTGTGTGTCAGGAATGGTGCACTGACAAGGATTTCCATTTATGCCTGCAATTGTTTATTATTTCTACTCTAGAGTTCAAAGATGCTAGAATGGGGTTTACATAATATCAGCCACTTTTCTGTAGTACACAAGTTGCATTTTTTAGAAATGTTGTTGTATGGTGTTGCTCTTTTTATAATTTTCCATGATATGTTGTAATCTATTTTCTTATCTTTAAGCTTCCAAATATATTGCTTTGTTCTGTTTGGTTTTTATATTTTTCATTTTTGAAGGACTGTTTAATGGTTAGCATATCTGGTTTTAAAATGGTTTGCCGTGATCCCTATGTATGTTTCTTTATCACTGTCTGTTGTTACCGTAGCTTGGTACACAATGTTGTTGTAGAGACATTTATTGTTCAGAGGGCACTGGTCTTTTTTTGTGCAATTACAAGATATCCTTTCATCACCCTCTTTGGTTGTGTTGTTTTTGGTTTTATTGGAAGAATCAATTATGTTTTTAAGGTTGGGCATACACGAGTATGATAGCTTGACGGTAATTTTTGTTGAATATTTTAGATAGTACATGTTCTTTTGGAAATGATGTTTTAAGGATTCTGAGGAATTCTTTTCCTACGTTAGTTTTTGTCTTCCATCATATGGAGGGTTATACCATATAATTTTTCTTTTCCTGTTTTTTTTCCTGTTGCTGTTCATATTGCTATCTGGTTATATTGTAATTTGTAGTTGTAGCCACTTTTTTCAGCGCCTCTTTGTATTCAGCTGCTGCACTGTTAAATTCTTTCTCATTGCATGACAGTTTAGATAATCTTTTGTTTATACCATAGGTATGGTTTTTAAGATGGAGGGTGGATGGTTACTATTGATGTCTACATAGACAGTACTAGGTGTGTCATTAGGTTTTTTATATGGTTTGTACGTATGATCCTTAAGGTCTAATGTTATGTCTAAATAATTTACTGTTTTTTTTGTTGGCTTCTACTGTGATTTTTAGGTTATGGCTTTAAAAAATTTTACAAAGTTCTTTTTTCTTGTTTTTCAATGGTTTTTGGTTTTTGTTTAACGTGGCAAGACCGTCATCTCTGTATAAGTCAACCTGTTTACCAAGTATTTTCTGTATATGAGACAACATGAAAAGTCCAACTAATTCACACGTTTCAGCTCCATCATAAGATCCCATCGTGACATCGAATGTGGAATTTCGCTGGTTTTTTTTTATCCAAGTTTCAACTGTTGCTATGGAGAAGAGTTTTCTTAGTGTGGAGAATGATTCCATCTCAGAATCTGTTATATTGTATATTTGTTGGCGAACTTAGTGCTTTAGTGAGTAATTCCTCATCAATGGAAGGGTAGAAGTCCACTATGTCAAAAGTAATGAACACTGTATTTTCTGTTTGTTCAGTTCTTTAAACCATTGGATAACTTCGTAACTGTTTTTCCAGAGATTGTATTCAGTTTTGTTTTTATGTCCTCTATTGCTTTTTCCAGGATCTTTTACTAATTTTTGCCTAATTCAGATTTTGATGGGTTTATCAGTCTACAAGTAGGGTTGTTGAGAAAGTTAGGTTTGTGGTCTTTAAGGGTTATAAAGGCTTCTTTTATTGCTGTTGCTTCTATCCTGTCACCTAAATCCATCTGTGCACAAGTTCTTTTTCTTTTTTGCAGATATTGTCATATGTGGTCTTATCAGCTTTTTATAATTTTTCTGAATATTTTGTTGAGGAGTTGAGAGTACTCATTAGTTTCCATTTTATAGAAATTGTTTGTCTTGTCAGCCTTTATGAATATTTTTTTGTCATTCTGGATTTGTTTTATGTTATTATTCAATGTTGTTTGGAAATTATTATGAGGTTTTCTGAATTCAATGTTAGCTATTAGTTTTTTTCATACTTTCTTCAAAAGGTTTCATTTCCTCTATTGTAGGTGGCGATCTCCATGACTTAAAACCATAAGTTTTTTTTATCTTCCTTTTTGGCATCTGGGTTCAAAAAGAAAAACGCTTTCCACCTCATATTGCGCACAAATGTTTCAGTCTGCTCTATGAGTTTTTTCATGTAAAGTTGTAGATTGGAAAAAGGTATATTTTTGGTGGACTGCCCAAAGTTAATTCTCTCCATTTTAAATTTAGGTTCTGCTAGGCCAACAGTGCTCAACGTGAGGAGCAATCAATAAAATCAGAGTTAAAAAAGCCACTCAGAACTTTAAAAGTGCTCGACCATGTAGGGAGCGACATCACAGTTTAAAATAGTAAAATGGAAGAATTAAAACCAACAAATTTGTTTCGAGCCGGCGCTCTCGTCAGGGTGTACAATTTGGGCACGCCACCGGTTTTATATGGTGTGGCGTGTGGGCGCCTGAGCTCTGCGCGTGCAGCACGTGGCCCACAGATTTTATATCTCTTTGGGGGCACGCTCAGGTGGGGAGGAAGGGGGGGGGGGCGGGGGGGGGGGGGGGGGGGTTGTGTGTCAGGAATGGTGCACTGACAAGGATTTTCCATTTATGCCTGCAATTGTTTATTATTTCTACCTAGAGTTCAAAGATGCTAGATGGGGTTTACATAAATATCAGCACTTTCTGTAGTACACAAGTTGCATTTTTTAGATATATATATATATATATATATATATATATATATATATACAACAAACTAATAAATTCCAAGGATAAATAACCCAGCACCCATCCCAGCGACTTACAGAGCAGCTTGGTGTTGCAATGACTGCAAGAAATATTCAATTATAGACAAAGCTTACTCTCATTTCTTAGATTTAAGAAATATTCAATTATAGACAAAGCTTACTCTCATTTCTTAGATTTAAGAAATAGGGGGAGATAAGCATTCACATCTGCAGTGGTAGAACATTCTGCCTTACTAACAGTATGTGCTTGAGTGAGTGAATGGGGAAATAATAGATGCTTCTCAAAATGAGCCTTCAGCAAGTTTATAGTCTCCAAGGGGGAGACAATCTCTAATGGGGAGAAGACTCACTAACATATAACTTCTGGTCAGAGACCGTATTTTCGAAACCCGATTATTTCTCCTCAGTGACCACGGTGATCTCCCCTGTTTCTTCAATCCAAGACATAGAGCAAGCTTTGTTATAATTGAATATATAATATATATATATATATGTGTGTGTGTGTGTGTGTGTGTGTGTGTGTATAGCTTGCTCTTATGTATTGGATTGAAAAAAATAGGGAAGATAAGCATTCATATCTGCAGTGGTGGGTAATTTTGCCTAACAGTATGTGCTTGAGTGGGTGAATGGGGATTAATAAATGCTTCTCAAAATAAGCCTTCAGTCTCCAAGGGGGAGACAATCTCCAAAGGGGAGCAAACTCATTAACATATCATAACTCCTGGTCAGAGACCGGTATTTCGAAACCTGATTGTTTTCTCCTCAGTGGCCTCGGAAAGTCTAACTTGACTCCTCTGCCTTTAGGTTTTAAGCAGAATGCTATCCCAGACAAAGGCAAGTGCGCAATACTATAGTATGTTTGTTTGTTGAATTTCAAAACCCTATCAAAGGTCCCACCTAAGAAGCAAAACAAAATTATGAAACAACAAAATGGGCTACATTTTTCTTGTGAAAAGTAGAAAATATAAAAGGATAACATCTTAAGACACAAGTGCTGAGGACCAGTTCTTGGAATGAATCTGCAAGGGACTGAACTATAAATAAACTAATAAATTCCAAGGGAAAGTAACTGAGGCACAATACCAGCAATTTTCAGAGCAGCTTGGTGCTGCAATGACTGCAAGAAATATTGAATTATAAACAAAGCTTGCTCTTATGTCTGGATTGAAAAAATAGGGGAGATAAGCATTCGTATCTGCATTTTTTTCAATCCACAAACCACGCCTACGCAATGCACGCGCGCAGGCACCCCCCCCCCCCCCGCCACACACACACACACACAGCGTGCGTCGTCAGGGACGGACTGATTGAAAGCACTTTACTGACCTGTATATGATGATGATAAACTGAAAAAAAATTCAAGTTGATAAAAAAGAACGAAAATTTAATAAAAAGTAAAACAGTTTAAAACTCAACTAACAGCTCGAACCAAAATAATTATAATGAAACCTCTCTCTCTCTCTCTCTCTCTCTCCTCTCTCTCTCTCTCTCTCTCTCTCTCCTCTCTCTCTCTCTCTCTCTCATCTCTCTCTCTCTCTCTCTCGATAGCTACAGCACCTCACTCTCATTCTCGTTTTTCTTTTCTTATAAGTCAAAATGTATCATTAAATAATAATTATTTGCTTGGTTGGAGTTTGTCTTGTGAGTCTGTGTGTCTAGATGTTCATATTTTCTCCCACCCTTAACATTGAACAACGAATGATCTCCCCTCACTGCCCTTGTGGTCCGATGGTGACGCAAATATATTGGGCTAGTATACCTATAACATCAGTCCATTTTCGTACTCTGTTATGAGTTTGTGTCTCCAGGCTTTTTGTAGCTTAAAAAAAAAAAATCGTTATTAGCATCAGCATCATCATCATCATCATCATCATCATCACATCATCGTCATCATCATCATCATCACCATCATCATCATCAGCAGTAGCAGCAGCAGCAGCAGCAACAGCAGGAGCAGCAGCAGCAGCAGCAGAAGCAGCAGCTGCAGGAGCAGAAGCAGCAACAACAATACCTGTATATTCTTCTTCTTCACCTCTTCTTCCTTCTCTTCTTCCTCTTGATGTTGTTCTTCTTGGTCTTGTTCTGTGTTCTTTCGTTCTTCTTGTTTTTCTTCTTCTCGTTTTGTACCTCCTCCTCCTCCTTTTCCTCTTTTTCCTTCTTCTTGTTCTTGTTCTTCTTTTTCATGTAGTAGTAGTAGTAGTATAGTAGTAGTATAGTAGTAGTAGTAGTAGTAGTAAGTAGCAGTAGTACTAGTAGTAGTAGTAGTAGTTGTTGTTTGTTGTTGCTGTTGTTGTTGTTGTTGTTGTTGTTGTTGTTGTTCTTCTTCTTCTTCTTCTTCTTCTTTCTTCTTCTTCTTCTTCTTCTTCTTCTTCTACCTGTCTGATGACATATTCTGTGTCTGTCTGTGTTCAGGGGGTGCGCATAATCTTTTCTGCATTGGAATATTCCTGGTTTCACGATCTTTCATCTTCTTTGGGCGGAGCAAAGAGAGCGAGATGACCACGGACACCAGCTGCCTTGGCATACCGACAAGTAGCGGTCCTGCATCGGAATCTCTCTCGCGGGAGTTTCGGGTTTGGTAAATCTTTCATTTTTTTTTTTTTTTTTGCTGGTTCTGGTTTGTTCATAACCGTTATCATTATCATCGCGTCATCTTCTTTTTCTTCCTCCTCCTTCTCCTCCTCCTCCTCTCCTCCTCCTCCTCCTCCTCCTCCTCCTCCTCCTCCTCCTCCTCCTCCTCTTCTTCTTCTTCTCTCTTTTTATCGCTTTCTTCCACCACCACCACCACCACCACCACCGTCGTCGTCGTCGTTGTCGTCGTCGTCGTCGTTGTCTTCTCGTCTCATCATTATCATCATCATCATCATCATCATCATCATCATCATCATCATCATCATCATCATCATCATCACCATCACCATCATCGTCAGCATCATGAAAAGGGAGGAGAAAGAGAAGAGGAAGGAGCAGATGGAAAACAACAACAACAACAACAACAACAACGGCAACAACAACAATGGCAATAACAGCAAAAACAGCAACAGCAGCAATAGTAGTAGCAGCAGCAATAACAACAATAACAACAACAACAAAAGTAGAGGGGCAAAGAAATCTAGAAGAAGAAGAAGAAGAAGAAGAAGAAGAAGAAGAAGAAGAACAACAACAACAACAACAACAACAACCACAACAACAACAACAACAACAACAACAACATTAAGAACAAGAACAAGAAAAAGAAGAAGAAGAAATAGGAGAAGAAGAAAGACAAGAAGAAGAACGTGGAATAAAGGAGAGGAACAACAAAGAAAAAAGAATAAGAAGAAGGAGGACCAGAAAGAGAGAAAAATAAAAGAAAGGAAGAAAGACAGAAATGGTTAAAAGGAGAACACAAAAAAAAAAAAAAAAAACGAAACCAAAAACAAACAAACCCACACAAAAACCAAACAACAAACAAACAAACAAACAAAAAACCCGAAGAAACAAGTAACGAGAATAAGCAGAAGGTGATGGTAATGAAGAAGAGGAACAGGGGAAAAAAATGAGGATAGATGATGGTGATGAGTTACAGAGCCTGCATGACGAAAAGGACGTAACCCTTTATTATTATTATTATATATATTGGGTATTTATATAGCGCCTATCCTCGTCACAGACCAAGCTCTACGCGCTTTACAATAAACACACTACCTCACTCACTCAACGGGCTGCCTACCCAGGTAGAGCCGGCCGAAGAGCAGCCTACTGGCGCTTATTCAGTCGTTTCCCGTACCATTCAAATATCAGTCACTCATTTTCATTTATCCCTCCAGTTTCTCACATATTATGCATGCGATGTTTATACGTGTCCATCCATTTCCACCGGTACAACGATGGCACACGATAACAGTAAGTGAAAATTTTTGTGGCTTGGTAAGAAATACCAGGCGGCTATCTTCAATCTACATCAATTTGCCAGGGCAGCGGGACACCCCCCCCCCCCCCCCTGCTCTTTTCGATTTTCAACTGCCGTGGGTTCTTTAACGTGTGCAGGGGCCAGAAGGCATGCGGTCCGACTCGCTTATAGTCCCCAATCCGATAGACTTGACGTTCAGTTCGATTTGTCATTCAAACTGGAAGAACAGTGCGGATACCCCTTCGAACCCCCCCCCCCCCCCCCCCCCGTCCCCCGTCCCCTCTTCTCCTGTTCCCTTCCACGCCCCCTCCTTCATCCGAACACAGTTTATGCTTTTTCTACGCTTGCGATGGGTGTTCTCCTTTGCCTGTTTGTAAGACTTGAATCCGGACACAAGGCCTTACTGGCACATTTAAAAAGAACAGCAGCAACAATGATAACAACAACAAAGGCAGCAGCAGCAGCAGCAGCAACAACAACAACGATGACGACGACAAGACAAGACAAGACAAGACAAGACAAGACAAGACAAGACAATGAGAAGA
>JAFLJL010018366.1:0-25105 GCA_018398815.1 Conus ventricosus | reverse complement strand
CCAGGGGACCCCTATTTTTTAAAGGGACCCTTTTTCCTTTTTTTTCCAGAAAAAAAAGAAGTCGGGGGAAACCCCCCTTTTTTTTTTTTTGGGAACAATTTTTCCCCCGGGGGAAAGGCCCCCCCTAAAATTTTAAAAAAAATGGGGGCCTTACCCCCCGCCCAACCAAAACCCCGGGGTCCCGGGGAAAAAAAAATTCCCTTCCCACGAACCCCCCCTTCCTTTGCAATCGCCCCCGACCCTCTTGGGCCAACCTCTTTAGCGGCAGAACACAACTTTTACTGTCAAAGAATAAGCGTTGCGCTTTCTCACACACATGGCTTCATTTCACATGACTAATCGGGGCTTAGAGGGTCTAGACAATGAATTTGCGCGTTGCTTGAGAGAGAGGAGTCGAAAAAAGGCAGAAAAAAATCAAAGTCACTTTTTCTTTCTTTAGAAAACCCATCAGCCCCCAAACAATCGGGAAAAGAGCTGTGAAAGCGTAGCAATGCTATTTTGGGAGCTTTTCTGACCACCCTTTGTACCAGTACGCTGATACAGTGGATAGTATGTTTCATCAACGCTGAAAAAAGTCGGAAAAGCAGAAACGGGGGGGCGGACAGCTTTCGCGAATCATGGAAACAAGATTTTTGCAGGGCTGCAAACAGAAAAAAGAACGATTTCTGCCAAGGGGCATCAAGCAAAACAGAAAAATGGATTTACAAGAGGACAAGAAATTTTCGTTTTTCCCTCCTTACAGAACATGCCAAGTCTGTGCACCCCCAAAGCTGCAGGGGGCTAAAAACATCGAAACAGACGTCTGGTTCCCCCTTTTTCTGGGGCACATGGTTTTCAGAAATTGACAGTCACAATTCGTTTTGGGACATGTTGGCATTGGCGAAGGGAAACACCTACCAATACCGGGGTCTGCTGCTAGACTCCGGGAAATAAACGATTTTTCCTTCCTTAAAAACCCTCTACAACGGGCATCATAGTACGGGGACACAGATGGAAAAATGTCGGAAAAGTACCAAAGATGAAAAAAGAAAAACTTCAGGCAGTGAGTTTGGGCACGTCATTGAGACTTTAAAAGCACCTTTCAAAAATTAATTGTATAGCCGCACAGGTCGAAAAAGGAATTTTTGATTCTTTGTTTCTGGGAAAAATACACCATCATAACGGGACTGCTGAGTGGTGTTTGAAAGCTGTGGAGGTGCTGAGGGTTTGGGGGGTTACTGACAGAACGAAACTATGAGGGGGGGGGGGGGGGGGGGGGGGGGGGGGGGGGGGGGGGGGGGGGGGGGGGGGGGGGGGGGGGGGGGGGGGGGGGGGGGGGGGGGGGGGGGGGGGGGGGGGGGTTTTTTGGGGAACAAATAAATCTAAAAATTGAACAAAAGACCATAAGCAGGAAAAAGAAAGAAAATAGCATGAATTTTCGTCACACGAATGACGGTCCTGCCGAAAACAAACTGACAGTGACACAGGGGCTAGAAAAAAAAAATACCACAAAAAAATAAATTTCCCACCTATTTCCTGCGAGGCTTTATGCCCAAAAAGCGATGGCAGCAGCACGGCATTCAAAGTCTCTGAGAATTTCCATTTGTGTAGTTTTTTCTAGCGCCCGTTCACTGTCATTTGTTGTTCGCAGGGCCGTCATTCGTTACGTAAATTCAGCTATTTTTCTTTTTTGTTCCACGCTTAGCGCTCAATAGTCTTTTTTTCAATTTAATTTGTTTTGTTGCCAAAAAAAAATCCCTCCCCCAAATTTTTTGTTCTTCACAGTGCGTACCGTTTTGATTTCTGGGGACCGATGTTTGGGGGGGTTGGTCAAGATATCCTGAAAAAACAACTCACAGACCGGGTTTTTTAAAAACCCAGCGCGAACCCTGGTTTTCATCATTTTGTGCTGATTTTTCCCAACAACTCTGTCACTACCTTTTTCATCATTTTGGCGTTGTGCCCCTATCACTATCCTGTTTTCATCATTTTTTTTGAGTGCCCACTATCACTACCGTTTTACATTCTTGCTGATTGCCCGCTTCACTATCCTTTTTCATCATTCTGTGCTGATTGTGCCCACAAACACTACCTGTTTTCCCTCATTTGTGCTGATTTGCCCCCAAACACTACCCCGTTTTCATCATTCTGTGCTGTTGGTCCACATCACTATCCTGTTTTCATCATTCTGTCTGATTGTGCCCACTACACATCCTGTTTTAAATCATTCTGTGCTGATTGTGCCACTATCACAAATCCTGTTTTCATCATTCTGTGCTGATGTGTCCACGCTACTCTGTCGCTGTCCTGTTTCATCAGTGGCAGTCATTCGAAGCTTTTCCTCTTTCCTTCGTTTTCCCTCATGCGTCCTTCGTTCACACGTCGCACACCCTTCCTCTATTATTCATCTTCGTCATCAGCGTCGCACCACCCTTCCATCTATTATTCATCTTTTCTGCGTTCTTCTCCTTCCCCTCCAGTCCAACATTCTCACATTTTCCTCCCGTCCAACATTCATTATTCTTGCATCTCCCCCCCTCTCAATTTCCTCCGGGCCCAAACTTTCATCATTTTTTTGCCTTTCCCCCGGCGCAACATTCCTCATTTTCACGTTTCCCTCCAGTTTCATTTGTTGTTCTCACCCTTTACCCCCAGTCCAACAGTGGCATTCCAAGCCCCCCCCCCCCCCCCCCCCCCCTTCACCATTCCATGGTTTGCCCTACTCCATTATTCATCCTTCGCACCTTTTCTTGCAGTCCAATTTTCATCATTCTTTCGTTTTTCCTCAGTCCAGCATTATCTTTTTCCCCCCCCTCCCCCCCCCCCCCCACAAAACACACACACCCCACACACTCCCACCTGTTTAGTGTTTTATGTTTTCCTCTATTCAAACATTCATCATGCTCACATTCCCCCCCACCTCCACATTCATCATCATCATCATCATTCTCTTGCCCATGATTGGGGGTAGAGGAGAGATGAAGACACTCTCGAAGCAGCAACCGCCACCGGCCTGTCCTCTGCCTGTCGCACGGGCGTAGGGCCATCCATCCTGTCCATTCTTTGATGTTGTCCCACAGCATTTGGCTGTCGTCCCCTTGTCTGCCGCCTTTCCAGTGCCCGGATGACTGTTTTGGGCAGTTTAATTGTGGCGTATGACATGCCCACCACGACAGTTTTTTCTTTTGACTGTTGCCAAGAGGGTTTTTTGGGGGCCTCAAGTGATGTTTTTTGGGCTCCTCACAAGGTCGTTTGTTTTCCGGTCTTCCCAAAGAACCCCGGCCAAGCGCCTGAACCCTTGTTAAACGTCTGGATTCTTTTGGGGGTCCTGCTTCATGGTCCGCTTTCGCCCCAAAACAGAAAGGATGGACAGAAACCAGGACTTTTTAAAAGCTTCATCTTTGTGGGAAAGCTGATCCCCTGCTTTTTCCAGATTTTGTTTACTTTCCCAATTGCTGCTTTTGCTTCGCTATTCTGGTCTTTTTTTTCCTGTTGTAACCCAAAAACCGTTTTGTTGAGAGGGGGGCCCCAAAGGAATTTAAAACCGCCCACTTTTTCAAGCGTTGTCCTTTTCATGAAAGATTTAAAGCAGGGGTTTTTGGTTTTGCGGGTTGACCAGGACTTTGCTTTTTTCGTGTTTCCCCTTCCCAAACCCCCATATGCCCCTCCCCTTTTTCTTCCAGCCCTCTTTGAGGCCCTTGTAGTTCTTCGTTGCTCCCTGCCTTCCCATCAGGTCGTGTCATTTTGCAAACCCTCAGATTATTGTTGTTTCCTTCCTCCGAGGGAGACAGTGGGGGGGAAAGTCATGGGGGGTTTCACGAAAGATTTTTCCGGGAAAGAGTTAACAAAAGGGGAGATCCCGCAGCCTTGACGGACTCCAACGTGGTTTTGGGAAGAAAGCCCCCAAATCGGGTTTTGGGGAGGATTTGCGCTGTTTGGCGGTGTTATACAGCGCCGGGAAATGGTTTGGACGAACCCTCCTCAATCCCAAACTTTCTGGGGCACCTCCCACAGACCCTTGTGCCACACCCTGTCAAACCTTTTCCAAAAGCCCAAGAAGTTTTTGGGAACGGGCCCTCCGATGTTTGCGATTTTCCCATCAGTACCCCGGAAATTTAAGATCTTTTCTCGGGCTTTTTTTTTGGGCCCCCGAACCCCCAGTTTGTTTTTTTCCGCCAGGTGTTTTTCCGCCTCTTTTTTCCAGTCGATTCAAATGCCCCCTGAGCATGTTTTTACGGGTGGCTAATGAACTTATTGTTCTGAAGTTCGGGGCTTTGGGCCCGAGATTTCCCTTTTGGGGGCGGGGGATGATGAGTGTTTGAGCCATTCTGTGGGCCCCCTGTTTTGCCCTCCCAATCTTCTACAAATGGGATGAAACTAAGTGCCCAAATTTCCTCCCTCCAGGGTTAAGCAGCTCTGCTAAAAAAGCTGTCCGGGTTGATTTCCCTCCCGGGAAGGCGGGCCGAGGGTTTTTTCCCTTTCCATTCTTTCTCATCACGGTAGGGGTTAAAGGTTTCCCCTTAAAGGGTGTTGATTCCCCCTCAAACAGACGGGGACGACTTCCGAAAAAGGGTATTTTTAAAGGGTTTTTGGGCATTACTGTGTCCATCTTTAAAAAACACGGAGCTTTCTGTCAGCAGCTCCCCTTTGAGGTATCCTTTTTTGACTGCCAAAACGTTTTGCCTGCGTCTTGGGGGGGTTTTTTCAGTGGGGTAAGGGCCGTTTGCTTTTCCCCCTTTTTTCCCCTGCCTTTCCAAATTTTTCTCGCACTGATTTTTGATCCATTGTTCTTTGGTTTAAAACTTTTTCCTTCTTTAAAAAGGTTGTTGGTTTTTCAAAAAATTTTGGGGGCGGTTTTGTTCAGGGCGGGAATTTTTCGTTTTCCCTTAAAGTGATCTTCTTTTGTGGGCAGGGGTTCAAGGAGGGTCTTTTTGACCCCCAAATTGTTTTTTTTTCCCTGTCGCCCAAGTCCCCTCCTCTGCTTTTTTCGCAACTGCCTCATTGAAGCATTTTTGTGGGGGTTCGTTGTTTGTCTTTGGGCCCAGGGGGTTGATGCCGGAACCCCCCCCCCGCTGTGCCTGGAAGGGCCCTTCTTCCTTCTTTTGGGTTTTTTAACTTCTCCAGGTCAAACTTGATGCTTTGGCTGCGCAGTTTGGTTTTTTTCCCTTAAATTTTTTAAATTTCATTGTGAGCAAAACGAATCGTGGTCGCTCCCCAATCAGCTCCGGGGAAAGTCCTCGTCTTTGTCTTTTTTGATGCTTGATTTAAAAGGGGCCGCGGATTTAAAGACAAAGCGATCTGGTTGTGAGTCATTCCTTTGGGCCCCATCCCATTTTGTTCTTTTTGACGGGTTTGGGGGGAAAAGGGGGGTTTGAAAAAGGTGAGCCGTTGGGGGCACCCAAACTCCCAGAAGGCAAGTCCCCCTGTCGAAATTTCCCCCCTGGCCTATTGCCCCCACTTTCCAGCCCAGTTTTGTGGGCACCCTGGCCGACAAAGGCGTTGAAGCCCCCCCTAAACCTATGATTATTCCTTTTTTGGGGGTTTTTTTTCTGAGGGTGCCCTTCCCTACTTTCTCGTAAAATTTTCTCCACCGCCTAAACTTGGGGGGGCCTGGTATTTTGGAGCATAAAAACCTTATTTTGTTGATGTTTTTTGGTTTGGCTGACACACGAATGCGTTTGATTCTGTTTTTTTAACAGGTGTGCACTAAAGAAGGACCCATGTTTCTTTGCGCACGATAAAACTACGTTTTTTTTCATGAAGGACTCTTCGCCCCTTTGAAACCACATCTTGGTTTTTTCCCTCTGTGTTTGTTTTCTCCATACCCCTTTTCCATCTTTTTTCCAAACAACCCCCACAATGTCCCTTTGGGTAACGTCCACTCGGCCTAGTTCTTTTTTTTTGGGCCGAAACGAGGGAGTGTACGAACATTCCGGGTTTTCCAAATAAAAATTTTCTCATTGGCAGCTTGAAATGATGTTTTCCCCCCATAGCGATTTTCCCCATTTCCCCCCCTTTTGCTTGTCAGGGGGAAACCCCGGGGTCTTTGAAACCCCGGGGCCCCGGGGCCGGGCCCCGGAAATGTTGCGGGTTTATGGATGTTTTTTTCTCTTGACTTTTCTGTGGGCTTGGTTTAATCCTTGGGGCCCAAACCCCTTTTCCAAACCTCCCCCCCTCTGTACAGGTAGTACGGGGGCAAAAAGTTTTAAAACCATGGGCAGCCCCTTTTGTCTGACCTGACCTAAATTCACCCGTTCCCCCCACATCCCGTTCCCCAAATCCCCTTGTCCAAATTAAATTCCACATTCCCCATCCCAAAAATTAAATCGTTCCCCCAAATTTTCCGTGTCCAAATTCCATAAATTTTCACATCCCCCACCTCCAAAAACATCGTTCTAAAAATTTTCCCCGTCCAAACATTCATAATTTCACACCCCCCCACCTCCAAAATTAAACTTTCTAAAATCTCCCTTCCAACATTCAAAATTTGCACTTCCCCCCCACCTCCACATTCCCCGTTCTAAAATTTTTCCCTGCCAACATTAAATCATTGTCAAGTTTTTTCCCCTGTCCTACATGCCCGTTCCCCGGGTTTCCCATGTTGACCTTTTTTTCCTTTTAAACCTCGTGACAGATTTATCTTTCCCTGTCTTTTCTTTTTCCCCCCCAGTTTGTCCTTTACTTAAACATTCCCCAAGCGGATTTTTAGGGAACATCAATCATTCTCCAGCTGTTCCTTTTTTTCCCACGCATCAATCATTCTCAAGCTTTTTTTATTTCTATTTCATTTTAAACATTCTCAAGCTGTTAAATTTTCACTCATCAAAAATTCTCAAGCAATTCAAATTTTTCACGTAAATTTTTTCCAAGTTTGTTCTTTTTTTTATGTCATCAACTTTTCTCAACTTTTTAAATTTTTCATGAAAATCAAATCACTAAAGCTTTTTCTTTGCCCCTTTTTTTTCAATAAATTCTCAAGCGTTCTTTTTTCACGCCATCTATCTTTCTCAAGCTTTTCTTTTTTTCACGTAAACAATCATTCTCAAGCTTTTCCTGTTTTTTTTCCCCGCCTTTAAAGGGCAGCCATACTCCATCTTCGGGTCATACACACAAAACCCATTTGACTGGCTATAAAAGGGAGGCCCCGCAGGAGAAAACAGCCGCAAGGGCAGAAAGAAAGAAAGAAAGAAAAAAAAGCTTTTTCTATTTTCACGTCAGTCGTAAACCTAAGCTGTTATTGTAAAAGGTCATCAAACATCCAACCTGTTTTTTTTTTCACATCATCAACCCTTTTCCAAGCTTTTTCTATTTTCACGTCAAAAATCCTAAAGGGCTTTTCTTTTTTTCATGTCACCCAAACTTTTCTCAAGCTTTTAAAAATTGTCATGTCATCTATCTTTCCCCAAGCTTTCTTTTTTGCCATTAAAATTTTAAATTCTCAACTTTTCCCTTTTTTCACCCATCAAACCCTCAAGCTGTTATTTTTTATTTTCATCAATAAATTCCCCCTTTCCGGGGGTTGCGACCTTGTCGTGGTCGGAGGGTTTTGCGGGGGTTTCCAGTAAACCCTTAGGCTTTGCTGGCGGGGGCCAAAAACTTGGGAATAGGCGGGTTTTTTTCAAACGGGCTATGAAGGCCTGAGAGGTGAAGATGTTGAAAGGGAAAAGAAACGGGGTAAAAGTTGATCCCCCCGGGTGGGGCCCCTTTCCCATGTCAGATGGGCAAAGGGTGGGGATCCCGACAAAGGGTAACCCGCCTTTTCCCCTCCTTTTCTTTTTTTTTTCTGCCTTCCAAATTTTTTCCCTTTTCTATCTTCGCTCCCCCTTCAAGCCCTTCTTTTACAAAAACTCCTTTTTCTCTCGTTTTCTCCTTAAGACCGCCGCTTTTGCCGGGGGGTCCCGCCCTTTGGTCGGGGGGGAAATGAGATCCTGGGATTGGGGAAGGGCCACCCGCTCTAAACCCATCATTTTGGCTGGGGACCTCTCCAAGACAGGAAGTACATTTTGGGCCCCGGGGTTTACTAATCGGCCCCCCCTTTTTGGGGGCCCCTGGGTAAAGACGACAGTTCCCCTAACCCCCCAAAATTTAACCCCTGCAGTGCTCAGCTCCTGTCCCCGGGAGTTGAGAAATGATCAGGGGGATAGGTTTGGTATTTTCTTTTTTTGGTCGTTAAACTCCCGAATCCGGAAAGGGGGCCCAAGAAAAAGGGGTTTTTTGGGCCCCCCGGCCCCTTATTTGGACCCCGGGTGGGGGGGAAAAGGGAGAAATGAAACATCCCAAAAAAAAACAGGGGCTTTACCCAAAAAAAAAAATCCCCCCCCAAAAAGGGAAAAGGGAAAAGCAGCATCCCCTATTTCGGGGAAACCTTTAAATTCGGGAAAGGTTCTGAACGAGGAAGACAGAGAACAGGTTTCGGGTTTTCCTTTGGTTTCGTGGTAAAAGGGGACAAGAAAAGGAAAAGCCCCCTTTTCCCGCTCTGAGCCCTTTTGCTACCCCAAAAGGGGCCCCAAAAAAGGCTTAGCAGGGACCCTCAGCCCCGTAAAAAGGGTTGGGAAAAGGTTTTCTTTTCCCTGGTTCAATGCGATCAAAAAAACAATCCGAAAAAGCTTTTTTGGGGGCAACAAAATTATTTTTAAAAGGGAGATCGGGGGTGACCCCCAAAAACCCAGAAAAAACCATCCAAAGGGGAACCCCCGGCAGAGATCTGGGCGGGGTTAAAGGGGGGGGAAAAAATAAAAACGGAACTTGCTCCCAGGGTGTGCCGGAGGTGCCAGGGTGACATTAAAGAAAGGGTTCAGAGAGAAGGCCCCCAACCCCCTTTTTTTCCCCTGTTTTTTCTCCCAACCCGTGCTGCCCCCCGGCCCAACAAATTTGGGCAAACCTGAACTCCGTTTTCATCTGTATGCCCCGCCCCCAAATTGGATGCTTCCGGTCCCAAAGGTTTTTGGGACATGTAAAAGGGGCCGCGGGTTCTTTTGGCGGGAGGGTGCGGTTTTTTTGCTGAAAGGGCAACCCCAGAGGGGCCGGCAAAAATCCGGCACTTGGGGCCAACGCGGGGCGCCCAAAACCCTCCTCTCACAAAACGCCCCCCTTTTGGTTTCAGGAAATCCCCAACCCAAAAACAAATTTAAAAAAAATTTGGAAAAAAAATCCCCCCTTTTTTGAGGCCCGTTAAACCCCAAAAGGGGCATTTCCCACCCACAGCATTTTTACGAAAGCTTGGGGCCCAAAAAAAAAAAAAATTAGTTTCCACACTTATTGAACCGACGACCCATTTACTAATAAAAACTCAAAACCCCCTTCACCCCGGGAAACATTCCACCCGACCTCCCAAACCCCAAAGGGTTGAATGCCCCGGGGACCCCCCAAAAACCCGGCCCCCCCACGCCCCCCCTTTCCAGCCCGCCCACAGCCCTTTACAACCCCCCTCCTTTTCGGGCCCCCAAAAACCCCCCACCCCCCTCCCCCCTCGCTCCCCGCCATGTCCCCGGGGGGCCCCGGGATTTAAAAACCCCGTTGGAAGGGGTGGGAGGAGGGGGAAACCTCCACCGCCCCCAAAAAACCCCGGGCCCCCACCTTGGGCCCTTTTTTGGCAAGTCTGCCCCAGGTCTGAAGCCCCACCCCACATTTCCTGGAAACTAAAAAAAAAATTCACCCTTTTGGAAGCAAACTTTGAAAGGGATAAACCCTGATCTCTCCCTTTTCGCCCTCTTCACCAGGGAAATAGAAACAAAATTTCCATTGGAATATCCGTTTTTTAAATTCCAACTTCGAGGGGGCAGACCGGGGTTTTTGGCCCAACCCCTAAAACCTTCCGTCGGGGCTAAACGGGAAACCAAATGTTTGGGGGGAGCCGAAAGCCAATTTTTTTCGGGTTTTAAAACCCAAAACCCCACAACCATCCAGGGTTGGGGATGTGGGGCCCGGTTTTTTGCCCTTCCAACCAAAAAACTTTTTTTAAAAAAGTCCTTCCCGGGTCAAACCTCCCTTCAAGTTTGGTGGCGCAAAGGGCACTCTCCCACAAGACGGAAAAACCTTTTTCCCTTTTTAATCTGCCCCCTTCCCTGCCCGGTTTTTCGTCGGGGAAACCCTTGTCAGTCTTTTGGGGGAATTTCCTCGCCCTTTTTTTTGCTGTTGGGGATTTTAAAAGGGCACAACCCCCCTTTTGGGGGTAGTCCGGTACGCCCATCCAAGGCCCCGCTGTTTGAGGTTTGCCCTTTGGGATCTGGATTTGTGTTGTTAAAACGAGGGAAACCCTTTACTTACCCCCCCCCACTTTTCCACAGGTTCATTTTGGGTTTTTTAAAAATTTGCCCGGTTGTGACCCCCCGCTGGTCCTGGACAAGATGGCCCTTGTCCATGACAAATCGCAGGGGAATTTGACCATTTCCCTGTTCTTTTACAGCCCAAAATTAACTAAAACCCCCCCTCTGCCCTCTCAAAACAAAATTATAAGAAAGCAAACTGGGAACAAATTTTGCAACCACTTTTTTCAAAAAATTTTCCAGGACCCCTGATTTTTTTTCAGAGTCCCGGACCCACAGAATAAACAAAACTAACACTTTTGTTTCAAGGGGGCAAAACTTTGTATTCCCGTGCCCTTCCCGAAAAACTTAAAAAATCCAAAAACACCCGGTTTAAAATTCAACGCCAAAAAATTTTTCCAAAGTTGAAAACGGGCCAAAAGCTTGGGGGTTACCAACGCCCCTTTTTGCCCCCAACGCTCGAGCCCATCAAAACCCCGTGCAAAATGGGAAAACCCCCACTTTAAAAATTCAGAAAACCCCTTTCCGGAAGAAGTTTTTCTTCAGGGCGCCATAAAAAAACCCAAAAAAAAGTGGGGGAACATCATTAAAAAAAAAAGGGAAGAACACCTTTCCCAGGGGGAAAACCCAAACCAAAAGTTTTCGGATTCTTAATAACAGAGAAAAAGCAGTTCCCTAACCCTGCAGCTTCAACCTTTGAAAAGAGTTCCCCCTCTTCAAATTTAAATAAACCCCATTTTTGCCCAAAAAAAAAGCCCAAAAAAAAAAATCCCCCCCTGCAAATTTTAAACCGACAACATGGAAGACTAAAAATTTTCCTTTTAAACTTTAAAAACGGGGCTAAAAATCGCCAAAACCTCCTTGCGGATTCCCTCCAGGTATAATGAAATCCATTTAAAACTTTTTAAACACCTTCCGCAAGAAGGTTTTAACATACCACAAGAAAAAAACCATGTGGGGCCCTACGGGTTTTTCCTTTTCCACCATCTTGGGGGAAAGCCCTCATTTTTTTCCAATTCCCAAACCGGGAAAAGATTTTTCTAATCCACCCAAAAACCGCCCAAGCTTTGAACCACTGTTTTTTGAAAATTGAGGGAAAAAAAATGGTCAATGCAAAGGCCTCTTTTGGAAATTTGAAACCGTTTGGCCTTTTGGCAAAAGGAACAGGGGGTTTTCCCCAAAAACCACGGACAACCTTTTTAAACCAAATTTTTCAAACTAGAATCTAAAAACTTAACACTTTTTTTGAACAGACCCAGCAGGGGGAAAATTTTTTCCCGACAAAGAGAACCACGATACAACCTGGAAGTCGGGGAAATATTTCCCAAGATCCCCACGATCTTGGTTTTTCGAGGTAAATTTTCCCCTTTTTTAAATTAAAAATTTTTTTTGGCAAAAACGACTTTTTTCAGGCCCGGGTTTTGGGGCCCACTCTCTTATGTCCACGGGGCCGGGAGTTGGTTTTCCCAAACGGGGGAAAGCATACGTCTCCGCCCCTTTTTTTATTAAAATAAACCCAACTTTGTTCCGGGTCAGTTCACAGGTTCAAAATGCTCATTTTTTGTGGAAAATTTTGCTGTCTAGGGAACGGGAAAACCCTGTCCCCCGAGTTCCCCGGGCGAAAGGCCCCCGCTTTGGGGAAATAAAACCCAAATTCGATGGGGGGATAAAAATGGTTTTTTTTTTAAACCCCCTTTATCTGTTTCCAAAGAGGGGGTTTTCATTTCCCAAAAACTTCCGCCGGTTTTTTTCCAGATCCTGAACTTCAAGGGGGGAAAATCTCCCTTTTCCCACTTTTTAAAGACCCAATTCTGGGAGCATTTTTTTTACCAGAAAATGGAAATTTCCCCAGCCACATCAAACACCTCAAAACCCCTTTTTGCCAGAAAGCTCTAATATTCGGGGTGGTTCCCTAGCGCACACTGATGGGGGGGCTGAAAAAGAAAACTTTGCCCGCAAACCCCACGACCTTTTGGGCCGTTCCCAAAATGGACAAAAAGGGTTTTTGCTTTTAACGGGTCCCCAAGACCCCTTTCCTCAAACCCCTTGGAAACCCAAACCACCATCAAAGGGTTCGTCTCTTTTCTTGGAGCCCTTCCGCACCCCCCTGGGTACACCGTACGCAAAGGCGGGGGAACCTTCATTGTCCAACCGCAGGGTGAAACTGTCCCTTTAAAAATTTTTTTTCCGAAATTTTTCCAAACCGCAAAAAACCCGCCAAAGACTGTGGGCCTTTGACCCCTTTCCTTTCCCAAAATAAGTTCAAAAACAACCCGAAAAAAATTCCGCCGTTTTGGTTTTTCCCATGCGGCCTCAAAGGCGGAATGCAGGCCCAGAAACCCAGGAGTTTGTCTGATTTTTTCCCGTTTCCCCCCGGGTCAACCCCCCGTTTTACCTTTTTCAACCCCCAAAAGATTCGTTTTGAACTTGCAGCTTTTCGCAAAGTCACCAGCCTCTGGCGTACAAGGGGATTGTAACGACCTCTTTCGAAATTCCCCATCCAATTTAAAAATTTTTTACTGACGGTTTTCCCAATCGAGGAAAGGAGTGGCCTGTGCAGCCTACGGGCCCTGGGGCCCCCTTCTCAAAATACTGTTTTAAAAATTAAAAAATTTCCCCAACTTTTTCTATTCTGCGAACTTTAACTGCTCTGGTACCCGGCTTTTTAAGATAATCTCACAAATTCCTTTAAAGAGGGGCTTTTTGTTCGTCGGAAATTCCCCGTCACTTTGGGGAAACCATACGCCGCAACCTTCAGCATCCAAAACTTTTTCATTTCCTTTTTAACTTTTTAGGGAAGTTGGAAAAAAAGGACGGGTTTTCAACAATTTCCTTGCTTTTGGTTTTTTGGGCCTGTTGGGCAACGGCCGGAAAGAAATGTTGTCGTTTAGCCAAGAACCCACAAAGGGAAAAAGACCAACAAATTAAATCCCCGGTTATCCCGAAAGGACAAAAACCCCAAAATTAACGATTTTTGAAGACCTCTGGCATGAAGGGGTTGGAACACACAACAGAAATAAACTTTTCAGAAACCGTCCAAACCTTAAGGCCTTCCTCCCCCTCCACGTCGGGGGGTTTGAAAAAAAGGGAAACGGTTTTTGTCCGGCCCCACACCGGGCCCTTCGTATTTTTCCCCGCTTTCCTTTTTTAAAAAGGAAGAAGCTCCGTTGGGGGCATTTCCCCTGTCATGCGCCACTCACAATGAAACAAGTTTTTTTAGAGTGTTGGGGCTTTCACGGTTGAGACCCCCAAACATTTTAAAAAGCGGGGTCCATGAAAACCGTTCAGGGAAATCCCGCCAGAAGTGAACCTTGAGTTTTTGAGAGAGAATTTAAAAATTTTTTTTTTCGAATTTTAAAAAATTTTCGGAAGAAAGAAATTTTAACAAAGTTTCTGGGGCGTTTTTAAACATTTTTCCCAAAAAATGAAATGTATGACGGGGGTTTTTTTTTTTTTTTTTTTTTTTTTTTTTTAAGATGGGTGATTTTATTTTTAAAAGTGGGGACAAACCCTGATATGGGGCCCATTGCGGGCGGCTGGGCTATAACAAAAATTATCTTTTCTTAAACTTATCAAACATTCCAAGCTGATTTTATTGTCATATTTATCTATCATTCTCCGTTTCGCTTTTCACCAAACATTTTCAAGCTGTTGTTTTTTTCCCCGTCAATTTTTAAATTTTTTCAAGCGTTCCATTTTCACCCTCATCTATCAATTTTCACTCGCAAAAAACACTTTAACTTTTCGTTTCCCCAAGCTTTTCAAATTTTCCACATCTTCATTCTCACTCTTTAATTTCCCAAGGGCACGCACTAAAAAGGGGGGGACAAGCTTCTATTTTTCACAAACAACCCTATCATTCTCAGTCCCGGGTTTTATTTCAGTCCCCTTTTCTCAAAAAACTGTTGAAATTTTTACGTCATCATTCCAAGCGTTTTTATTATTCCCTTTTCCCCTATTTATTCCAACTTCTCCCATTTTTCACGCATCTGGCACTCTCCCAAACTGTTCTAAAAGGGGGGACCTTTATCTTTAAATTTTTTTAAGGGGGTTTCGGAAATTTTTACGTTTAGCTTTCATTTTCCAATCTGTTCTATTTTTTTTCGCCACCAAAACATTCCAAGCTGTTCTATTTTTCCCCCGTCCCCTCTTCTTTCCTTTAAACTGTTCTATTTTCAATGTCAACTGTCATTCTCAACGTTTCCCATTTTCACGTAAACTATCATTCCCCGCCCGTTCTTTCTATTGTCCCCGGCATCTATCAATTCCCCAAGCGCTGTCGCCTTTTTCCCCTTCCTGAACCCCTTTTTTTGTCAAAAACCCCCCCCGTTACTGAAATTTTCCACCATCCACCATTGTCAAATTTTTCCTTCTGTTCAAACTCACGTTACTGTATTGTCCACCACCACAATTTTCCCAAATTCTTTCCCTTTTATTTTCATTCTTTCCCCCGTTGACTGTTTTTCCACCAAACCATCATTTTCAAACTCTCTGATGTCCACGAGCGGGAGTTGGGTTTTTCCACGGGGGAGCATACTGTCTCCTGCCCTCTTTAGTATTAAAATCAACAACATTGTTCAGTCAGTTCAGCAGGTTCAGATTGCTCATTGTTTGTGGATGATTTTGCTGTCTAGGGAACTGGAAGCCTGTACCCGAGTGTCCCAGCGCGGGCTCCAGCTTTGCGTAGAAAAAAATCCATCGAGGCAAAATGAAAACGGTTTTCACCTTTTCTGCTTCAAAGACAGTGTATTCACTTCCATAACTTCCGTCAGTTTTTTCCAGATCCTGAACTTCAAGTAGGGAAATCTCCCATTCAGCTTTTTAAAAGGGGCCCAAAATTTCTGGGAGTCATTTTTGACCAGAAACTGAACTTTCTCAGCCACAATCAAACACCTCAAAACTTCTTGCCAAAAAGCTCTGAATATTCTGCGGTCGTAGCGCACACTGACTGGGGCCTGATAAGAAAACTTTGCGCACCTCACAGAGCCTTGGTCCTTCCAAACTGGACTATGGTTGTGCTGTCTACGCTCCGCAAGACCCTCTTACCTCAAACTCTGGACCCTATCCACCATCAAGGGCTTCGTCTCTGTCTTGGAGCGTTCCGCACCACCCCTGTGTACAGCCTTACCAGAGGGGGGCGAACCTTCATTGTCCAACCGCAGCTGAAACTGTCTTAAAATTATTAAAATCCGACTGTTCTCAGAACCGCAGAATCCTGCCTATGACTGTGCTTTGACCCTCCGTTCCAAAGTAATTTTCAAAAACAACCCGAAATGTATTCCGCCGTTTGGTCTTCGTATGCGCCTAAACGTGCGGAATGCAGGTCTAGACCTAGGAGTTGTGTCTGATTTTTCCAAGTTTCCGGATCAACCTCCTTGGACCTTCTTCACCCAAGATTCTTTTCGATCTTGCAGCTTTCGCAAAGAGTCACCAGCTCTCTGGCGTACAAGGCATTGTATGCTGACCTCGGTCGAAATTCCCATCCTATAAAAAAGTTTCACTGACGGTTCCCAAGTCTGAGGATGGAGTGGCCTGTGCAGCCAAACTGCCCTGGGGCTCCTTCTCAGATACTGTTGGAACATATCCATTCCGATGCTTCTGTCTATTCTGCTGAACTTACTGCTCTGGTACTGCTTTGAAGATATATCTCACATTCTTCAAAGAGGGACTTTCTGGTTCTGTCGGATTCGCTTTTCAGCTTTGAAGCCAAGCTGGCCGCAACCTTCAGCATCCAGAACTTTTGCATTTTTTGAACTTTTTAGCAAGTTGAAAGCGGACGGTTACAACATTACTCTTGCTTGGGTTCGTGGTCATGTTGGCATCGGCGGGGAACGAAATGGTTGATCGTTTTTGCCAAAAAACGCCACAAGAGAGAAACTGTCCAACATTTATATCCCCTGTTTCAGATGTGAAACCCAAAGTTAACGATTATGTGAGAGACCTCTGCAGGAGGATTGGAACACACAGACGAGTAACAAACTCTTTCAGATCCGTCCAAACCTTAAGGACTTCCTCCCATCCCTCGGAGGGTCGTAAAGAGGAAACGGTTCTGTGCCGGCTGCACACCGCCATTCGTATTTTACCCATGCTTACCTTTAAAGAGTGAAGAAGCTCCGTGTGCATTCCATGTCATGCGCCACTCACAATGAACATGTTCTTTTAGAGTGTTGGGACTTTCACGATGTAGACACAAACATTTTACAAACGGAGTCCATGAAGATCCCCGTTCAGGATGTCCCGCCTGATGTGATCCTTGATTTTTGAGAGAGATTAATATTTTTTATCTGATTTAAGATTTTACGGAAGAAAGATTTTTTAAAAAAGTTTCTGGTGCGTTTGTAGACGATGTCATTTAATGAGATGTATGACTGTTTTTTTTTTTTTTTTATTTTTTTTTAGACTGGGGAGTTGATTTTAACGTGGTGACAGCCTGATATGGCCCTTTGCGGTCGGCTGGGCTATAAGCAACATTATCTTATCTTTTCTTATCTATCATTCTCAGCTGTTCTATTGTCATATCATCTATCATTCTCAAGTTCTATTTTTACGTCTATCATTCTCAAGCTGTTGTATTTTCACGTCATGTATAATTCTTCAAGCTGTTCATTTTCACGTCATCTATCATTCTCACTCTGTTCTATTGTCACGTCATCTATCGTTCTCAAGCTGTTCTATTTTCACTCATTATCATTCTCCCCTCTGTTCTATTGTCACGTCATCTATCGTTCTCAAGCTGTTCTATTTTCACATCATCTATCATTCTCAGTCTGTTCTAAATTTTCACGTCCTTATTCTCAAGCTGTTGTATTTCAAATCATCATTCTCCCAAACTGTTTTTTTCATATCATCTATCATTCTCAAGCTTCTCTATTTTTCACGTCATCGCACTCTCAATCTGTTCTATGTTCACGTCATCATTCTCAAGCTGTTCTATTTTCACGTCACGGGCATTCTCAATCTGTTCTATTTTTACGCACCTACATTCTCAAGCTGTTCTATTTTCACGTCATCTGTCATTCTTAAGCTGTTCTATTTTCATGTCATCTGTCATTCTCAAGCTGTTCTATTTTCACGTCATCTATCATTCTCAACTGTTCTATTGTCACGTCATCTATCATTCTAAAAGCTGCTGTCGCCTTCACTTTCCTGAACCTTCTTTTGTCAATTTTCGCGTTACTGTATTGTCCACCATCCATCATTGTCAAATTCTCCTTCTGTTCATCTCACGTTACTGTATTGTCCACCATCCATCAATTGTCAAATTCTCCTTTCCCTGTTCATCTCACGTTACTGTATTGTCCACCATCCATCATTGTCAAATTCTCCTGTACATCTCACGTTACTGTATTGCCACCATCCATCATTGTCACATTCTCCTTCTGTTCATCTCACGTTACTGTATTGTCCACCATCTATCATTGTCACTTTCCCTTCCTTTGTTCATCTCGCGTTACTGTATTGTCCCCATCCATCATTGTCAAATTCCCTGTACATCTCACGTTACTGTATTGTCCACCATCCATCATTGTCACATTCTCCTCTGTTCATCTCACGTTTACTGTATTGTCCACCATCCATTCATTGTCACATGCTTCTTCCTTTTGTTTTAGTTACTGTATGTCCCCTCATATGGCACTTTTCCCTTTTGTTCATCTCAGTTCTGTATTTACTATCCTATAAAATTCTCCAGCTGTTCTCATTGTATTTCATCTATCATTTCACATTTCTTTATTTTCACGTACTTTTTTCCCACAAGCAGTTGTAAATTTCCGTTCCTGTTATCTCAAGACTGTTATTTCACGACCCATCTATAAATTCTCTTTCATCTGTTCTGTATTGCCCACACCCATCGTACCCCGTTTCTAAACGTTCGTATTTCCCCATCTATCATTTCACTCTGTTCTAATTGTCACCGTCATCTATTCGTTCATCAAGCTGTTTCTATTTTCACATCATCCTCCATCATTCTCAGTCTGTTTTCCCCCTATTGTCACATTTCCTTGTTCTCAGCTGTTTGTATTTCACCGTCATCATTTCAAGCTGTTCTATTGTTCATCTCATCTATCTTCTCAAGCCTTTTTCTTATTTTCACGTATACTGGCACTCTCAATTGTTTCTTTCACGTCATCATTCTCAAGCTGTTCTATGTCACGTTCAGCTGTCAATTCTCCCACATTTGTTTCTATTTATTACGCCACCTATCATTCATCACATGCTGTTCTTTTTCACGTCATCTGTTCAATCATTAAGCTTCTATTTTACTATTTTTTTTTGTCATCTCTGTCTTCATCCAGCGTTCTTTTTCACAGTGATTCATATTCATTCTCTAGCCTGTTCTATTGTCACGTCATCTTACATTCTCAAGCTGCTGTCGCACTTCTATTTCCTAATCCCTTCTTCTTTTGTCAATCTCGCGTTACTGTATTGTCCACCATCCATCATTGTCACAATTCTCCTTCTGTTCATCTCACGTTACTGTATTGTCCACCATCCATCATTGTCAATTCTCTTCTGTTCATCTCACGTTACTGTATTGTCCACCATCCATCATTGTCACATTATCCTTCTGTTCATCTCACGTTACTGTATTGTCCACCATCCATCATTGTCACATTCTCCTTCTGTTCATCTCACGTTACTGTATTGTCCACCCCATCATTGTCACATTCTCCTTCTGTTCATCTCACGTTACTGTATTGTCCACCACACATCATTGTCACATTCTGCTCTTTGCCTTTCCTTCATAGGTATTATGTCATCTCATCCCACTTCTTATTTACAATTGTCTGTTTTTTCACCATTTTTTCATTCTGTCCTACTTCCTTCATTGTTCTTGCGTTCCGCTTTTATCCTGTATACTGTACGTTCTGATGATGTTCTTATTGTCTCGTTCTAACTATATTTGTCATCACTCTGTTGTTCTTCTGCCATCCACCTTTCATCTTCTCTCCTTTTCCCGTCATTTTATCAGTCATTTTCCCTTTTATTGTCATTCTCATAATTATTGTCTTCACGTCCCGTTCATCATTCTCATCTCTGCTCTAGTCCCGTCAGTCATTCATTGTGTTCACGTTCTCCTCCAATCAGTCGGTCATTATTTTCATGTTTCTCTGACATCATTTCATTCATCGCTTTCACGTTCTCCTCCAATCAGTCAGTCATTATTTTCATGTTTCTCTGACATCATTCATTCATCGCTTTCACGTTCTCCTCCCATCAGTCGGTCATTATTTTCATGTTTCTCTGACATCATTCATTCATCGCTTTCACGTTCTCCTCCCATCAGTCAGTCATTATTTTCATGTTTCTCTGACATCATTCATTCATCGCTTTCACGTTCTCCTCTAGTCATCCATTCATTGATTTCAAGTTCTTCTCAGTCAGTCATCCATCATTTCATGTTCTTCTGTCATCAGTCATCATCATTTTCATGTTCTTCTCTCATCAGTCATTCATCATTTTCATTTCTTCTCTCATCAGTCATTCATCATTTTCATGTTCTTTTTCATCAGTCATCATCATTTTCATGTTCTTCTCTCATCAGTCATTCATCATTTTCATTTTCTTCTCTCATCAGTCATTCATCATTTTCATGTTCTTTTATCATCAGTCATTCATCATTTTCATGTTCTCTCTCATCAGTCATTCATCATTTTCATGTTCTTCTCTCATCAGTCATTCATCATTTTCATTTTCTTCTCTCTCAGTCAGTTCATCATTTTCATGTTCTTCTCTCTCATCATTCATCATTTTCATGTTTCTTCATCTCAGTCAATTGTTCATCATTTTCATGTTCTTCTCTCGTCATCGTCATATTCATGTCTTCTCTCGTCAATTTTCATTTTCATTCTCTCCTCAGTCAATTTCATCATTTTCATGTTCTTCTCTCGCCAGTGATTCATCATTTTCATGTTCTTCTCTCATCAGTGATTCATCATTTTCATGTTTCTCTCATCATCAGTCATTCATCATTTTCATTTTCTTCTCTCATCGGTCATTCATCATTTTCATTTCTGTCATCAGTCATTCATCATTTTCATGTTCTTCTGTCATCAGTCATTCATCATTTTCATGTTCTTCTGTCATCAGTCATTCATCATTTTCATGTTCTTCCCTCATCAGTCATTCGTCAATTTCATTTTCTTCTCTCATCAGTCATTCATCATTTTCATGTTCTTCTCTCATCAGTCATTCATCATTTTCATGTTCTTCTCTCATCAATCATTCATCATTTTCACGCTCATCTCCCGTCATTCATTGATCATTTTCAAGTTCTCCCTTTCGTCATTCATCATTTTCATGTTAAATCATAGCAACAGAGTGTTTGCTAAAACGAAAATTGTAAAAAGGTGCACAAAAGAGAGGTCCCACTCCGCCCCATTGTGGCATCCAGAGGCTCTATTACTTACGAGACTGCCAGGTTCCTAGCCGACACCCTAGCACCCCTGGTGGGGAGGACAGAACACCACATAAAGAACAGTGCCGACCTGGTCTCCAAACTCAAGAGTGTTATGCTGAGACCTGATGAACAGCTGGTGTCATTCGATGTGACGGCCCTCTTCACCAGTGTCCCTGTCGAGGAGAGTGTGGACATAATCAAACAGAGACTGGAGACGGACACCAGCCTGGTGGAAAGAACCTCACTCTCACCAGAGCAGATCTGTGAACTCTTGATGTGCTGCCTGACTACAACGTACTTCACGTACGAGGGAGAGTTCTACTAACAAACACAAGGCGCAGCCATGGATCACCGGTGGAGCCCAGTTGTCGCCAACCTCTTCATGGAAGACTTTGAGAAAAAAGCACTGGCCACCTTCCACTCCCCACCGCGCTACTGGGGCAGATACATGGACAACACTATGGCCCTACTGAAGACAGAGATGGTAATGAATTCTCAAACCACCTGAACGAACAGCACCCGGCCATAAAATTCACCAGGGAAGTGGAAGAGAACGGCAGCATCGCCATGCTGGACACCACGATCACCAGAGAGGGGAACTCCTTAGCATTTCACGTGTACAGGAAACCAACCCATACTGACCAGTACCTCCAGTTCGACAGCCACCAGCCCCTAGAACACAAGCTGGGAGTGATCCGAACCCTACGTCACCGAGCAAATACCATCTGCTCCACTCAGTCTAACCGTGAAGAGGCACTCCGCCACCTCCGGGAAGTGCTGGGCATCTCAGGCTACCCCAAATGGGCCTGGGACTTACCAGGAAGCAAGAAGACCGCTCCCCACCCCTCCACCTAGAAAACGAGCCCCACCCTTGGACATGTCACCATCCCCTTTGTCAAGGGTGTGACGGAAGCCTTCGCCCGCAAGATCAGGAAGAATGGCGTGGTGGTCCACTCTAAGCCCTACAACACCATCAGAAGCAGACTAGTGGCCCCAAAGGACAAAGTGGACAAACTAGAACGATCAGGGGCAATCTACGAGATCCAGTGTGGAGATTGTGACCAGACACACGTCGGAGAAACAGAAAGGAAATTGAAACTCTGCATCAAAGAACACAGGAGAGAATCATCACCAGTCGGAGAACACTTGCACACCAGCGGACATGAGTTCTCCCAGGACAATGTCAGCGTCCTGGACCAGGAACCTAAATGGTTCCAAAGAGGAGTAAAGGAGGCCATCTACATCGCGGCCACGTCTCCTTCCCTCAACCGAGATCGGGGGCGACACAACCTACCAGCAGCATACACTTCCCTTATTCGGTCTCGTGACTCGAGTTCATCTCGAGATCACGGGCACCGAACACGACTCGCTCAGCGAGACATTCGGCGCTGACGAAGGCCTCTGGATGGAGGCCGAAAGCTTCGCTTCGGCAAAACTTCCTGTGTGAAAAGGTAGAAGACTGTGTTTAATCACGAAAATTGTTTCATTTTGTGATTTTAGTCATTCTGAGATATTGGAATCCAAAAATGTGCACAACGTGTGGAAACCTACACGAATTAAGAGTAATTATAAACTCCCATTGTATCCTATTAATTAAGAGTAATTATAAGCTCCCATTGAATCCTATTAATTAAGAGTAATTATAAGCTCCCCTTGTATCTATTAAGAGTAATTATAAACTCCCATTGCATCCTATTAAGAGTAATTATAAGCTCCCCTTGAATCCTATTAATTAAGAGTAATTATAAGCTCCCCTTGTATCCTATTAATTAAGAGTAATTATAAGCTCCCATTGTATCCTATTAATTAAGAGTAATTATAAGCTCCCATTCTATCCTATTCATTTAGGAGGCATTGTTATTAGAACTTTTGACACATTGCCTCCATTGGTAAGGCATTCCGAGAGAACAGTGTATCGTTGGTAAGGCATTCCGGGAGAACAGTGTATCGTTGGTAAGGCATTCCGGGAGAACAGTGTATCGTTGGTAAGGCATTCCAGGAGAACAGTGTATCGTTGGTAAGGCATTCCAGGAGAATAATGTATCGTTGGTAAGGCATTCCAGGAGAACAGTGTATCGTTGGTAAGGCATTCCAGGAGAATAATGTATCGTTGGTAAGGCATTCCAGGAGAACAGTGTATCGTTGGTAAGGCATTCCGGGAGAACAATGTATCCTCAAGCCCCACTTCTGATGTCAGAAATTGAAGAGAGAAACATGAGACTATATCTGATGTCAAAAATTGAAGAGAGAAACATGAGACTATATCTGATGTCAAAAATTGAAGAGAGAAACATGAGACTATATCTGATGTCAAAAATTGAAGAGAGAAGCATGAGACTATATCTGATGTCAAAAATTGAAGAGAGAAACATGAGACTATATCTGTTTATAAAAAAAAAGAAGTTCTTCCGTCACATACAAGGAATGTAAAGAACAGTCGACGTCTTTCTTTTTGCAGAAAAGTATTGTTGGTATTTACTTTGTTGTTGAAAATTGCCAGAAGATTGTCTTCAAAAGCCTCTGAAAGAAAAAAGACAGACAGGTGTGTGTGTGTATGTTCGTGTGTGTGTGTGTGTGTGTGGGGGGGGGTCCGAGTACATAAGGTGGGCTAGAGAAAAGGTTGATGCACATAATAAGCGAGAAGAAAAAAGTAGCTTTTTTTTTATTTCATGAAGTCCGATCACTTCAAAATGAAGACTGGAGAAAAGGGCCAGCAGTGAAGTGCCAGTGAGCTATTTAACACTGTACTGGCTTCCTGTGGGGACACGCATTTGTGTGTGTGTGTGTGTGTGTTGTGTGTGTGTGTGTGTGTGTGTTCGCGCACGCGCGCGCGTGTGTGTGTGTGTGTGTGTGTGTGTGTGTGTGTGTGTGTGTGTGTGTGATACGTACGTCTTAAGTGTGCGGGCGCATGGTTTGAATATGTGTGCGTGCTCGCGCGCATGGTTGTATGTGTGCGTGTGTTTGTGTGTGCTTATGTTTGCGCGCAAAAACAGGCGCGCGCGCGCATGTGTCTGAGTGTGTATTAGTGCGCGCGCTCTCGCACATAAATGTGTACTTGTGTGTCTGGTTTTGCGTGCGCGCACGCGTGTGTGTGTGTGTGTGTGTGGTGTCTGCGTGAAGCCTTGCGTGTGAATGTAGCTGTGTATGTTTGTGTGTGATGTGTGTATGAGTGTGCATTTGCGCGTATCCATGTGTATTGGATCTATTATCTGAAACACACGTCGAGCCGGTCAAGGTTTGGACATTTTCCAAGAAATTTGAAACTGTCGTGTGTGTGTGTGTGTGTGTGTGTGTGTGTGTGTGTGTGTGTGTGTGAAAGAAAGAGAGAGGTGTATATTGTTTATAAGTAGAAAATATGTATAAGTCAGGAAAAATAGTGAGAAATGTAGAGTAACTAAATTAGTGTTATTTAAGGAAATAAGAAGAATGGATGGCTTCGATTATGTAATGAAAGACAATCAATCCTCGGTTCACACACACACACGCATACACATACACACACACACACACACACACACACACACACACACACACACACACATTTTTATGTATGTGTGCGTGCGTGCGTGCGTGCGTATATGTGTGTGTGTGTGTGTGTGTGTGTGTACGCACGCACACACACACATACATAAAAATGTGTGTGTGTGTTGATATAGCTTGATTGGATAGAAAGATAGACAGACAGATAGATAGATAAACTTCATTCGTTCTTTCGTTTATTCATCGATTGATTTATCTAGTTTGGTAGTTACTTAGTGAGTTAATAGTTGATTCTTTGGTCACCGTATTTATCTCTCCATTTATGTGTTTATTTATTTACTTTACCTCTAAGCGATGTTTTGTGGTGCGTATGCCCTGTGGTGTGTGTATGCCCTGTGGTGTGTGTATGCCCTGTGTAGTGTGTATGCCCTGTGGTGTGTGTATGCCCTGTGGTGTGTGTATGCCCTGTGTAGTGCGTATGCCCTGTGGTGTGTGTATGCCCTGTGTAGTGTGTATGCCCTGTGGTGTGTGTATGCCCTGTGTAGTGCGTATGCCCTGTGGTGTGGTAATGACGTATTACCGATGGAAAGTGTTGGGTGTTTTTACTTTTACGTATACAGTTTAAATGCTTTACATTAAAATTGATCGCGCATGGAGCTGCAACAACATTTGTTGTTGTTTTCCTACCCGCACTCCCCTCCCTCCCCTGGCAATGTTTTTAGACGAGTGTGGTTTACAATCGGTTATGTTTATGTCATTCTTTGGTACGCTAATTGTGACTTTTTTTTCCTTCTTTCATTTCTTCCTCTTCTTTATACATTCGTTTGATTGTTCGTTTTTGTTTGTTTGGGTTTTTGTTTGTTTGGGTTTTTGTTTGTTTGGGTTTTTGTTTGTTTGGGTTTTTGTTTGTTTGGGTTTTTGTTTGTTTGGGTTTTTGGGGTTTTTTTTTTTTCGTGCGCTTGTTTCAGTCGGTCGATCGCTT
>JAFLJL010018365.1:12500-14904 GCA_018398815.1 Conus ventricosus | reverse complement strand
ATGCAAAATGATAAAAATCAATAAAAATGCACATTCACCAAACTCAAGAAAATCTCGCACCACACACAGAAAAAAAAATAATCAAAAGATAAAGATGTTTATTGGGGTTGAGCGGTAATCAACTCCACCACCTACACTATTTGCGTGACGGAGGTGAAGTCGATCCCACACTCTGAGGGGCAAGGGGAAAAATCAAAATGAAACAATAGGAAAGGGAAAGAAATAGATATTTACAAGAAGGGAAGGACTACCGACTCCCCAACGCCATGCCCCCTGCTAAACGCAGGAAGAGGTTGGGGCTATCAGTCCTGGCGAAGGGGACAAAACAAAATCTAATACTCTAGGGGAAGGACAGCGACTCCTCAACGCCCTGCCCCCTTGCTGCCAGGTACGAGCAAGAGGAGGTTGAGGCTATCGGTCCTGAGGGGGGGAAGGGTCAAAAAGAAATCCTACCAAAAAAAAACCTTAACGGAGTAGAGCAACCAAAAGAAATCTCAACCACCTGAAACACACATAGAAATAGAACCAAAAAAAAATGCAAATATTATACACAATAAATAATTAAACTTTCTTTTTTTTCCCTTTCCCTCAAACCCTTGAGGGTACAAATCAAAATCTTTGTTCTTTTTTTTTCCTTCCCTCAAACCCTGAGGGTACAAATAGAAATCTTTTTTTTTCAGGCCCCGAGGGTATAAACACAAATCTTTCCTCTTTTTTCCTTCCCTCAAACCCTTGAGGGTACAAATAGAAATCTTTTTTTTTTCCCCAGGGGGAGAGGAGTCGGGAACTCGTCATCTCTCCAGGGACAGGAGAAGTCGAGGGAGAGGAGTTGAACTCATCTCTCCAGTGACAGGAGAAGTCGAGGGAGAGGAGTCGGAAGTCATATCTCCAGGACGGGAGAAATCAAGGGGGCGATACGATGTCTGAGAGAGACAGGAAATCATGAAAGGATGGAGCGAGTCTTAATTTGGATGCAGGCATAGCATCAAGGAGTGAAAGAATCATTTATTTCCTGGTCTGGATTTTGTGGGCCAATGTTGCGTGAAGGCCGTGACTTTATGAAGTCTTGAGTGAGTTAGTTTGCCTCTCAGTGGAAAGAGAACTACATGTATAAAATCTGTTTATAAATTGTTTGATGTGATTTAGTAAAGTGTTTTTCCCTGAAGGAGAGGGGGAGAAGAAAAAACATTCGGTAGTGCGCCTTTTGGTTGATTGGAAAGATTGCGTGTGCGTATGGAGTAAATGCTGTCATGAATGCGCGTGTGCAAAAGTGACAGTGTGACAGTGGCTGTGGCAGACTTGTAATCCAGTTTCAGATGTGACTGTACAGTCTCTCTTAAAATTGTTTCTGGATTATTTATTCAGAAAAAGGAAAAAAAAAAACACGTCATCATCAATAAACAACAGCGACGACAACAACAACAACAACTAGAAAACACACACACACACACACACACACACACACACACACACACACACACACACACGAACACGACACGAACACAACACACACACACACACACACACACACACACACACACACACACACACACACACACACACACACACACACACACACACAAATAATAAAGATAGACAGTGAAAGCAACGCTTCTCAAGATTCGGGATTTGTTTGTTTATTATAGAAATTTGTCATGGGGTTACACAGTTGAAATGAAAAAAAGTACATTAATGTGATCTGGACCAAATTTCGCACTAACTTAAAAGCGCGCTTGCATGCACGCACATGTATGTGTGTGTGCCTGTGTGTGTGTGTGTGTGTGTGTGTGTGTGTGTGTGTGTGTGTGTGTGTGTGGCACAGGTGTGCGAGACAATAGACACATACGAAGGAAGAACAAATCAAACGGAAATTAAGATAGTGAAGAGTGTCTGTAGATCATTGAGACTGAACGCAGGAAACAGCGAAGAGTGTCTGTACATCATTGAGACTGAACGCAGGAAACAGCGAAGAGTGTCTGTACATCATTGAGACTGAACGCAGGAAACAGCAAGGAGTGTCTGTATATCACTGAGACTGAACGCAGGAAACAGCGAAGAGTGTCTGTACATCATTGAGACTGAACGCAGGAAACAGCGAAGAGTGTCTGTGTATCACTGAGACTGAACGCAGGGAACAGCTTGCAGACTGCCGGGAAGGGCGGCGGGGTGTGTTCAGTTGGTGATACCGATCACTCCGCAGGCTACGCGTGCACCTGCGTTGCCTGTCTTGTGACTCTCAGCGTTATTGCCCTCGCCCAAATCGTCCGCTCTGGCATGCACCTGCAAACCACGTCACATTGCTTTGGAACAAACCCTACACACATACTCAGAGAGAGAGAGAGAGAGAGAGAGAGAGAGAGAGAGAGAGAGAGAGAGAGAGAGAGAGAGAGAGAGAGAGAGAGAG
>JAFLJL010018365.1:0-7500 GCA_018398815.1 Conus ventricosus | reverse complement strand
CTTTACCCCCACTGTGACTGACGTCACTTTACACACTGTGACTGACTTCATTTTTACTCATCGTGACACAAAACTATTTTAGACACTGTGGCTGACGTCACTTTACGCACTGTGACTGACGTCACTTTACTCACTGTCACTGACCTCACTTTACACACCATGACCAAACCATTTTAGACACTGTGACTGACTCACTTTACACACTGTGCCTGACCTCACTTTGCACACTGTCACTGCCCTCACTTTACACACTGTCACTGACCTCACTTTACACACTGTGCCTGACCTCACTTTACACACTGTGTTGACCTCACTTTACACACCATGACCAAACCATTTTAGACACTGTGACTGACGTCACTTTACACACTGTGACTGACGTCACTTTGCACACCGTGACTGACGTCACTTTACACACACTGTGAATGACGTCATTTTACACACACGGTGAATGACGTGAGCTTACACTCCCTGGCAAATCTCGCGAACATTCCAAACATTATGAATGATCTACTGTTAACACTACCACACACAGTGCAGATTTTACACGCTGTGGACTTTGAGTGACGTCACTGTCCAAGAACCGTGCCAAGTTCCCGGTGCCTTGATGGGGGTTTCTTTGCGAGAAGAACATATGTGGACAGAAAACAGACTGCTTATGCAAGCTATCGAGAAAGAAAGGAGAGATTTTCAACCTTTGCGCCTTGGCCCCCCTAGTCATGGAAACTGTGCAACATGCATGCACAGGGAAAAGGGGTGCAACATGCATGATAGCGCACGTGTATAAAGGGAACAACACAGGGCGAATGATTTATCCCTGAAGGACGGACATTGGAGTCACAGAACAAACTGGTCGACGGTTTTTATACGAAGATGTGGTGTTGGCAACGGCCCCAATGCGTCATAGGTTTCTTTCTTTTTTTTTTCTTTTTTTTTGAATGACAGGGAAGGGGTCAAAAGAAAAAGGTCAAGGCCACGATGGCCCATTGGCTCAGCAAACCTCCCAGGTGAGATATGGTAAAAAAAGAGAGAACAGAGATTTGTTTTTTAATGATGAAGAATAATGTTTAGACAAAGACATTTTCTATTATATTTGTGTGTGTGTGTGTGTGTGTGTGTGTGTGTGTGTGTGTGTGTTGTGTGGGTGTGTGTGTGTGTGTGTTAATGAATTAATTTGTTTTTTCTGTTCCTTTCAGAAATTTTTTCTCAGGGATAAAGTAGGGATTAGTAGGATACTCTTTTGGTTGATGAGAGGGGTACAGGTACAGTGTGTGTGTGTGTGGGTGTGTGTGTGTGTGTGGTGTGTGTGTGTGTGTGTGTGTGTGTGTGTGTTGTGTGGTGTGTGTGTGTGTGCGCGCCCCGCGCGTATGTGTGTGTGCGTTTGTGTGTGTGTGTTGTGTGGTGTGTGCGTGCGTGCGTGCGTGCGTGCGTGTGTGCGTGCGTGGTGTTTTGTGTGTGTGTGTGTGTGTGTGTGTGTTGTGTGTGTGTGTATTTTTCCACTTTGTACGTGGAATGTCATTCATCACCACGGGGTAGTGACCATCTTCCTGTTAAGTTCAGATCTTGGGGGAGTCCAGAGAGAACTGAGCATACCCCGGACATACAAAATACAACGAAGATAAAGCTAACTGGGACCTTTTTGCCCAAACTTTTAATTACTGGTTCTCTTAAGCTCAATTTTAATCATAACATAGAATCAATAGAAGATCTTGAAAAAATTATGTAGAATTCGAATCTCATACTGAGAGCAGCAGATTGTGCCATTCCAAAGATTAAGTTTAAAGCCCATCCAAAGATTTCCCAAACCCTTGGTGGAACTCCTCATGTGAGGTAGCCGAAAAAATGAAAACAGAGGCATTTCAAAACTGGATGAATAGTCGTCATTCACAGCCACCCCAAGTAATAAATGAACTCCACAGTAAATATAAAATTGCTAATAACTATAGAAAATAGGGGCAGTAGCTCTTCCCAAAAAAACAGTATTATGGTAATTTGATCATGACTTGTTCTAACATCCACATGACGTTTCTAAATTAGGGAAAGAAATTAAAAAAATCAAGGGGTACATTCCATCTCCCTCAGCCTGCTCTGCATGAAAATGATAAAATTTATAGAACTAACAAAGAAAAGGCTGAATTTTTTAGCAGAAACTTTTGCTTCAATGAGTCAGACTGAGTGTTTATCCCAGACTGAACAATTCGTAGAAAGGAGTTTGAGGATAAATACCAAACAATGAGCAGCTTAAATAGAAAGTAACACTTATATATAAACACAAATTTAACAATGCAAGAAGTCTGTTTCGCCACTTAAACGCATAAAGCCAGGCAAAAATATCCACTGGTTCAGATCCTATTTCCTATAAACATGATTAAGCATTTTCCTGAGAGTTGTTATCAAAGTTGTTGGAGTTCTTTCAGTTTTGTTGGGAATGCTGGAATGCTCCCTCAGTTTGGAAAAAAACCCTACTGTTACCCCAATCCTTAAAAAGGAAAATCTAAAACTCTTCCCTCTAGTTTCCGTCCTATTTCTTTAACACCTCTTTATGGAAAACTTTTTGAAAGAATCTGAAAAACAGAATAGAACATTTCCTTGAAAAAAATGGAGTTTTGCCTTTATTCCAGGCTGGTTTTAGGAAAAGGTAGAGGAGTCACAGACCACTTTGTCCACTTATCCTCGAATGTGAAAAAAGCTTTTTGCCAAGCGTCTTCGCCCCTTGCAAACGTTCTTTGATGTTCATAGAGCCTACGATTCAGTATGGCATTCTAAATTGTTGTACAAAGCACAGAAGTAGGAATACGAGGCGTTTTTTCCAATTTCTGAAAGCTTTCTTATCGGACAGAACAATCCAAGTCAATGTTCATGGAGCTTTATCAACTTCTAAGACTTTAACATGGGTGTTCCCCAAGGAAGTGTAATCGCTCCAACACTTTTCTCGCTAATGCTTTACGATATTAAACAGGTTAAAACAAAAGGTGCCACAATAGCTTGTATGCAGATGATATTGCTCTGTGGAGAAATGTAAACTGCAATTTTTCCAAACAACAAACCAAAAGAAAGAAAATCATTGAACAGTATCAGGAAATAGTTGACAAAAATTTTCATTACATGAATCAAATGGGTTCGGTTTATCTGCTCACAAACGGTTTTTGTTGTCTTTACAAAGAAAACAATTGCGTTTGAAGGCAGAGAAGCTGTCTCTATAAAGGTAGATAATAATTTAAATATACCCAAGCAAACAAGTTAAGTTTCTCGGTGTAATCTTCCACTATAAACTTTTTGGAGTAAACATATCAATTCCCTTGTAAAAAAGGCAAGGAAAAAATTTGGGTTTATTACGTGTTCTATCTGCTATACCTCTGATTAACTGGGGATCTAATCTCGTCTATGTCGCCTCAGGGCTAGTTCGTTCAATTCTGTCGTATGGCCAAGAAGTTTTTTTTACAGCTGGAAAGACAGATTACACAAGCTAACCAGTATTGACTCGCTAGCCTTTAAAATTGCATTAGGACTTCCCCGTGGGCTTCATTGATCTGACTTTAAAAGGGGAGGCGGTGGTTACCCTTAAATGGAACACAGGCTAAGTTGCGCCTGAAATTTTTTACAGTGAGAGCTAAAAACCATTCCAAATTCAGTAATGACTGAACGGAGGGAAGTACGTATGTTTCAAGAGAGATCCGTAACAAATCGGTATACATTTTCCCTAGGTGATTATGTTTCCCATTATTTCAGAACTGTAACCTGTCTCTTGAGGGTTTATTGCCGAGGTTCCATGTTGTTCATACCCTTCGTGGTTGTCAGAGCAGGCTGAAATCATTTACACTTACGGAGATCTGAATAAAAAAGAAAATCCTCTGTTACTATCATCCTATGCCAAAGACTTGATAGATAGGAAATACGTTTCCCTATCTACACATTTTCACGGATGGTTCTGTTTTAGATTCCTTCCGATTTTTGGGGCTTCCTTTGTAATACCAGCGCTCAGCATTAGAAAGAAATAACCATATTACGAAAGGATGTTCTATTTTACAGCAGAGTTATTTGCCATTTTGAAAGCACTAGATTTTATACTTGACATGCCTGTTATACATAGACAAATACTTATACTATCGGACTCAAAATCAGCGCCCTTACGGCTCTACATTGTCAATCAAAATTTTAGTCGTTCAGACTTTGGGGTGTGAGATCATTTTTCTCATTCATTTAGCTAATAACCCGGGGTATCAATGTAACTTTTTTATGGGGCCCAGGACACTTCAGTTTACGTGGCAATGATTTAGCTGACTTTTATGCAAAGGAAGCTGCAAGAAATAAATCTGATGTTTTGAATTGTGATATCCCTCTTTCTTCATCTGAAGCTTTTCCACATTCTGACAAGTTCAATCTGGAGCATAAGACAGAATCAGTACCTTGAAGATTCAGCTCGGAAGCACAGAGGGATGTGACTAAAACCAACAAGCAAATGTTGTAATCCTCCAGGGCCAATCCCAAATCGTAACCTTGTACATAGGCTGCGGGTTAATGGTTGGTTATGTAGGTATTTAAAACCGGCACCTGTTGTGCATGTGGTCAGACTCTCGATATCCCTCATTTTTTATTTGACTGTACTAGTACAAAAAATCACTTTCAGCCTTTCATGTAAGATGAAGTCCTTCAAGCTTCCGCTGACTATGTCTAGTGTTTTCAATCCCAGTTATGAGAACGGTTGGAGTCTGGCAATGTGGCTGTTTATCTTATTAAATCTCATCCACTTGGAAGATATTTTTTAACTCTTTCCACCGCCCCACCCCCTCGTCACTGCCTCCCTTCCCCTAACAGGTGTGTGTGTGTGTGTGGTGTGTGTGTGGTGTGTGTGTGTGTGTGTGTGTGTGTGGTGTGTGTGTGTGTGTGTGTGTGTGTGTTTGTGTTGCGCGTTTCTTCTCCAATTTGCAAATTTTTGAAATGTTAAAATCTTTTTCTAGGCAAAAACCTTATCAGTATGGTTCGGCGTCTAATTTGCACGTAGAGCAGGCTTTTTCATTCCCCCCACCCACTCTCTTCCTCCCTCTTCTCCTCTTCTCCCCTTCCCCATACCCACTCATAAACTGTTCGACTCTTTCGAGTAATATGTCAGCCAGTTCCATACTTTAATGATCCTTATTACCATGTATTGTATATACATGTAATCACACCGAATGGTGTTTCTGAATACCCGTATATATGGGCTCTTAGTGTGTGTGTGTGTGTGTGTGCGCGGCGCGCGCGCGCGCGCGCGCGCGCGTGTGTGTGTGTGTGTGCTTGTGTGTGTGTGTGTGTTTGCTTATGTTTGTGTATGTAGAAATTATCTCGTCTATAGCCATATTGCTTTGATGTTTGTGGACGAACGAACGAACGAACGAAGTTTAATGATGTTAGGCTGTAATACCCCTTAAGCAAATCGACGGGGGATGGGCAACAACAAAACGCGACTCAATTCGTTTCATTAACATGGAAACCACAGCAATGTCCTTTTCTTTCACTTACATGATGAATTTGAGAACGAGAACATGTCCTGGTATTCACTTTTCATTTCTGCAGACGACGGTCACCCCAGGTAAAACTGGATCAGCCGTGGACAGCGTTTCAGGCGCCATAGAGCACATGCTTGGGTCTTTGGGTGCTTCGTGTTGCCGCTGCGTCTTCTTTTTCCCAAGGCAGGCCAATTTAACACATTCCCCGATGACATGTGTCTTTCTTCCTGCTTGTCAAAACAAATAAGCAGTTGTCTTCCGAACACGATCGCAGGAATATTCAAACGACGTCGTCTGATTCACACAGCAGCACACCCACGTCATCCGTTTGATGGAGCACGACCTTCCGAAAAACTTGATTTCTGTGCGGATCTCGGAATCGTCTCTGCACCTGTCGCTCTGTAAGAGTAACGGCATAACCCTTAAACCATTCCCGTGTCAAAAACCAGCGATAATTTTGTCTATAGCTTGCTCCAGACTTGTGTCGAGTCCGACGGGGGGATTTCTGGGCCCCTGCTGTTTTCACTCCTACAGATCGGAACGCAAACACCGAAGCGTATCCTGAATATGCGACGTGTCATCATCATCTCGAATCGGCTTGATGTGTTCCTCTGTGTTGTGTACTATGTTCATCCAATCGGTGTTAGGTACGGCCAGTTCATTCGCGACACAAGTGGTACCGAGACCAGCTCCAACCTGTTCACGTCGTCCGTTCTGCTGCTCCGATCTCTCTTGATCCCGTCGCTCCTGGCTGCGGGGGGGAGGGGGGGGGATGGGGGGGGGGAGGTGCAAAGGGGTACGGGATTGTATATAATTGGCAGAATTTTTTTTTCTCTGGGTGGGTGCGTGCGTGCGTGCGTGCGTGCGTGCGTGGCGTGCGTGCGTGCGTGCGCGCGCGCGCGGCGCGTGTGTGTGTGGGGTTTGTGTGTGTGTGTGTGTGTGTGTGTGTGTGTGTGTGTGTGAGCGTGGGTGTGTTTTGTGCGTGGCGCGGTGTTGTGTGCGTGAAAGAGTGTGTTTGTGAGAGTGAATGCATGTGTGTCGAGTTGCTCGAGTATGAAAGTGTGTGTGTGCGTGCGTGTGTGTGTGTGTGTGTGTGCGTGTGGGGGTGTGTGTGTGTGTGTGTGTGTGTGTGTGTGTTGTGTGTGTGTGTGTGTGTGTGTGTGTGTGTGTGTGTGTGTGTGTGTGCGTGCGTGCGTGTGTGTGGGCGCGCGGGTGGTTTTGTGTGTGTGTGTGTGGGCGGTGTATGTCTGTGTGTGCGAGTGTGTAGTTTGAGTATATGTGAGGGTATGGGTTTTGTTTTTTATTGGAGATGTGTGTATTTGTGATTTTTGTAAGTGCGTGTGTATGTGCGTGTGTGTGTGTGTGTGTGTGTGTATGTGTATACGTGTGAGTGTGTGTGTGTGTGTGTGTGTGTGTGTGTGTGTGGTGTGTGTGTGTGTGTGTGTGTGTGTGTGTGTTGGTGTGGGGTGCGCACGTATTTTTTGTGTTTAATTATGCTTCTTTGCTTTGAATAAAAACGTTCATATTCTGTTCAAATGTTTTCTTAAATGTCAGTACAACCCTTTTGGTTAATCTGACAATAAATTTGGTTTCAGTCAGTTCAGTGTGTGTTGTGTGTGTGTGTGTGTGCACGTGCGTGCGTGCCGTGCGTGTGTGCTGCGTGTGGGGCGTGTTAACTCGACGAAAGATGAGGGAGATTGAAAAAATCTTGTGAGTTACTGACGCCAATTCGTTACAGAAAACTGTTACACGCTTTGAGGGCAGGGCGTTCTGTTTGTAATACCTACTTGTTGGCACAGTTGATGGCAAACTTTGCAGGGGGAAAACATCTTTTTAGTCTATGGGGACCAAAATATGTCAAAGTGATCATACGTTTGTGAGATGATGTGAAGCCATATTGGAAAGAATTCCGTGTAAACCATGAAAAAGTGTAGTTGTTGATACATTGGAGGAACTCTTTTGTTTATCAGACTGCTGGTTTGTCGAGCTGAGTGAGTGACAGTCTCATACTCCT
>JAFLJL010018364.1:37095-50120 GCA_018398815.1 Conus ventricosus | reverse complement strand
AGCTAATGGAATTTAATCTTAGTGTCGCAGTAAATCGCTTAAAGGTATTTTACTGCTGGGTGAAGATGAAGAACCATTCGAAAAGAGCAAGTGAAAGTTTTTTTAATTTCAAAAATAACGAAAAGTACAATGTTCGATTGACGGCAGCCCTAACCAAATCTATGTAGCGGGCTTAGACCTTATCAGCATTTTGACGAAATAAGAAAACTGTTTGGAGGGGGAGGGGTAAAAGCCCAACAGCAGACCTTGCGTTTTAAGATTACACCTTCACAGTGTTAGGCTTGATGATTATTTAACATCAAAATACGGTTTATGGATTTGACTAAGGTAAACAGAGGATAGTGAGTTACATGGAAGTGGGGAAAAAAGGTTATAGACGTATAAACATTCAAATTGATAAAGAAAAAGATGTCGATAACCACTTAGGTTACTTTTGGGTTTTATTAATTGATACACAGCTGAATATTGAAAGAACAGATTAGACTTTGTAAAATACTAAATTATTTTTTCATTTTTTAAAAAAGCAGTCTGTTCAAGTTTACCCAAAATGTGCCTACAGCGCCAGAGTCGCCAAGAGAAGAGATAGTGAAACCCCGGCATAAAAAACCTTTAGATTAACCAACATTACACAAATGCTCCCAAATTCTAGAGCAGGCCCTTTTCAAAATACAGCCCCCAAAACCAAACGAAGGTATTCTGCTGCCTTTAATGCTGTTACCTATGTTAATACTGGAGCTTCAACTTAAAGTGCTGCATCGGCGGGAAAGGTGTAGGTCTCTTAGCAAACAGGTGTTGGTGCACCCGCAGCTTTACCTCTAGGCGGTTTGTTTTTAGCTCTCGGCCTATGTTCTTTAGCCTTTAGGTGCTGCTAGCAAAAAATAAAAACTAAACTCCAAAAGCACACAGCCATGGTTAAACTAATAACAGCTAAACTTGTTCCTTTAAGTGATTATAAATAAAGCACTAGCTGACTCAAAATCACGGATGAAGAATTTAATCGTTTACGGGCCGATTTTGATGACTACAAAAGCAAAAGTTTGATCTTAAAAGAAGGCGAGGACAAGTTTTTCTAACAGCCAGACCCGAGCGGGATAAAAAGGAATGCTTAAAAAAGAAAACGAAACATTAAACTCTGTTCTAAACAGCTCACATTAAACCAAGCCAAAGGGTGTTTATACTTTAGTTTTGAGTCTAAACAAAAAAAGACCATCGATATTGATTAATTATTTTTTGATTTAAAAAAATATTTTGAGTTAGAAAAGAAACTCGCATGGATAAGATATATGAAGGTCCAGACGAATTGTTTAAAGCTTTGCAAGAAGTTTTTATCAAGAGCACTGAATGATATTGTTTTAGAATTTAACCCAGCAAAGTAAAAGGCAAGCGTTGCTCATGCTATTTCTCAAGTTCCAGGTAAACTAACAATAGCCCCGCCAGTTAAAGTAATGTTAGCTGTTTTAATGGGACTATATAAAAAATAAATGAAGAAATCTAGAAGTCTGGGTCTCGACTAAACAGCAGACTATTCTTGCTTCTAATGACTTAACACCCGGTTGGGCAGACCAACTGCTTACACAGTTTGATGTGGCCGCTGAAGAAGCCAAAATGAGAGGGTCTGGTGGTCGAGGGCGAAGTTTAGAGATCAGATTATTAAAAACAGTCTAAGTATGCGCGTTGTTGGGGAAGGCTTACATTCCGCTGCCCCAGCAAATTTGTTGCAAAAAAAGCAGTTCTAAACATAAAGAAAACAGACAACAATTTTTTTATGTGGTGTGTTCTCACAAGGCTGCATTATGTCGGCAAAACGCAGAGGAGTGTCTAACTATTGGGATTACATTAATGATCTTAACTTTGATGGAATTCTTTCCTGTTAGCGTAGATTTAAATTGATCAGTTTGAAGAACAAACAAAACCCAAAAACTGTTAATGTCTACAATGGGATGAGGAACAAAAACTACAACCCATTAAAGTGTCCAAAACAGTCCAACGATTGGCGAGCCAGACAAAAGCCATGTTGACTTACTGCTGAAGTTTTCCCGTACCACATTACAACTTTGATACGAACAATGGTAGGGCTAATGCAGCATACTTCAAACAAAGACGTAAACAAGAATTTTTGCAGAAAAAATGTTTAACAAAGAAATTTCCCTCTGTTCAAGCGCGAGCGAACATTAAGAAACATTGTATGGCCCGTTGACTGTAATACAGAATAATTACGCCCCAGAAAGGGAGTAAAGTTAGTTTTAAAAACTGGAACGGATGCAAAATTCCCATATGTTGTTTACGCAGACTTTGAATCACTCATTGTTCCTTATGAGGGGCCAACCCCACAGAAACTTCCAAAAAACAGCCTTTGTGAGTAATCATCAGATTTGTTCATTTGCTTTCATTGTTGTCAGGTCGGATGGAGCCATTCAACGCCAGAATTATACAGAGGACCAAATGCGGCTAGAAGATTTTTACGCGATGCAGCAAGTGCGTAATGTTTTGTTCTAATAATCTGAATTTATCTAAAATCATAATGACCCCTAAAGCCCAACAACAGTATGGACTCAGCCACACATTGTTGGATTTGTGGGGCGGCCTTTGTTGCCCCCGGGTTTTTAGACCTCTCATCAGACAAAGCCAATCCACAGTAAGAGACCATGATCACATTGTGGAAAGTTCAGAGGAGCAGACACAGTAAATGCAATCTTCAACTAAAGTTTGAACCAAAACATGGAAGCTCCCTGTATTTTTTTAATTGCGGGGTTACGACTTCATCTTATAATGAAAGCAGTAAACCGACTCCTTCAGGGTGTCATGCATTGCACAGTCATCAGAAAAGTCATGTGTTTCACTTTAAATAACATGTCTTTTTATGACTCTATGCAGCACATGATGGGATCATTAGAGTCGCTGGCTATGTCCTTAAAGTCCTGCCCAATAACGGAAGAATATTTTGACCCAACACTCGTTAGAAAGGGCGTTTACCCTTATGAGTACATAAACCCAGTTGGGAAAGGTTTGACGAAGATACCTTCCGCCTAAAGGCGCGTTCTTTTCTAGTCTGAGAGGAAAGGACATCAGTGATTCTGATTACAGCATGTCAAGATGCGTGGCAGAATTTTAGATTTGTAAACGATGGGAGACTATCATGATTCATACTTGATGGCTGATGTATGTTTGTTGCGGACGTCTTTGAAAATTATAGAAAAGACCTGCATGAAACTTACAGTTTGGATCCTGCGCATTACATTTCTGCGCCTGGGATGAGTTGGGATGCTTTCTTAAAGTTTACTGGAGTACAGATTGATTTATTGTCGATTTCCCAAATGATTCAGATGATTGAAAACGGATTGCGTGGAGGAATTAGTATGGGGGTGTCGCATCATTACTGTAAAGCAAACAACAAATACTTAGACAACATGATCGAGTAAAAGGTCTAATATCTCATGTATTTAGATGCAAACAATCGTATGGTTGGGCTATGGCGCAATCACTTCCATTAGGGCAACTTTAAAATGTACAAGAAGACAATCCGAAAAATATTCAAAAGGCATTAAGTGGTTTGAGCAGTTTGACGCCGGGTCACCAGGTGGGTACATTCTAAAAGTTGACTTAGAATATCCTAATGAACTCCATGACCTGCTAATGACTATCCATTAGCAGCAGAAAGCCTAAAGTGGCAAAAACAGAACCCCCTTTAAAACTTGTGCCTAATCTTCGAGGCAAAAAATTATGTCTGTCATTACAGACTTTACAATTTTATTTAAGACATGGTTTGAAGTTGACAGCTGTTCATCGTATAATTGCTTTTGATCAAGAACAGTTCATGAAACCATACATCATGAAGAACAGGGATCTTAGAACTAAATCCACAGATGCTTCAGAAAAAGACTTTTTCAAGCTGATGAACAACAGCTGTTTTGGAAAGATATGGAGAATCCGAAACAAGCGTAAAGATGTTAGATTGGTCACCAGAGAGAACGAAGCAATTAAGCTAACTTCAAAACCTAATTATCAGACTTTAAAAAGTTTATGATCAGCTTTTGGTATAATGATGAAAAAAAGAAAGTAAAAATTGGCCAAACCTGTATTTATTGGGTTTACTGTTTTAAAATTTATCAAAGCTTTTGATGTTAGAATTTCTTTATGACTACTTAAAACCCCTTGTATCAGAGTCCAAAGTACTTTACACGATCCCAGATAGTTTTGTTATAGATATCCCTACTGAAGAATCTATAAAGAATGGAAATAGAAGTAGCAAAAGGGGCATGCGGGATGGAAATGACACATCTGATTACCCTAAAGATTCGCCTTTGCATTCAATTACTAATAGAAGGTTTTAGGAAAGATGAAGATGAATTTCTGGAGGGGTGATTAAGGAGTTTATTGGTTTAAGGTCGAAAATGTACAGTATTTCGACCCAGGAGAAAACCATTAAGAAAGCAAAAGGAATATCTCGCAGTGTTGTGCAGTCAAACCTATCGCAAAATAACTACAAAGAAGCATTTTTTGACAAAAAAGACTTTTTCATGACAACGTAAAACTGCGATCTAATCTACATGAGATCAACACAACGGTTTGTAACAAAGAAGTCATTAGATAGAACAAACACAAAAGTGTGTTTGTTAATCCTGAGTTTTCATATGCATATGGACATTGGAAAACCCATAAATTAACTAAGCAACTGGAACTGTGTTGGTGGGATTATCTGCGTTTTCTTTACAAAAGATCTTTGAGGAGCGGGCTGTTTCTTTTGTGTCAGTTTCTCGTAAATAATACACGGGTGGATTCATTTTACAATTCTTTTATTTCATACGAATCAACACCCCAAACTGGATCGGTTGCCCTGATGCGAGTGTCCCTTCTGTTCCCCGGTAAATAAGGTACCTTACTTTCAATCAAATGGTAATAGTTTGTTGGATGAAGACTCTCCTTCAGCAACATTTATTGTTTTTCTTTTGATTGCTTGTACTGGTTTTAGCCCTTTAATTCTTCATTATTCATTGCGCGCAAAATGAGGGCAGTCTTCTAACCCATTCTGTTTTTGCGAGAATTGTCAATAAGCTCTCTGTGATAACTGGTAGGAAAAAAGTCTTCAGTTTAACTGTTTGTTAAAGTTTTCAACAAAAGCTTGTGATCTGTGAACCCCGGGAATGCCTCTTTTAAGGGTTTAACTCTATGTTTTAACAATAATTGATTCACTTGGCCTTTAAATTCTTTTCCATCATCGACTTGAATCATGCGAGGGTAAGTTAAAGGACCTCGTTGGTATATCAGTTGTATAGCGACAGCAACAGCAGAAGCACTCTTTTGTTTTAATGGTTCCGCATCTTTGTATCTTGAAGCTATGTCAATAACTGTAAGTGCGTACTTAAATCTTTTTCGTCTAATGTATCAGAGGGTAAATATAGAAGGTCCATTTGATGGGTGTCTTTTGGAGTTGTTTTGAACAAAGTGTGGTTCTGTATTCGTCTAGGCGCAGGTAAATAAATTTGCCAAATCGCTTTTTGGATAACCATTCTTTTGCTGTTTGTTCACTGACACCCGCCTGCTTGGCTTAGCTTTTTAATTGCCGTGTTTCCCCTTCCCAATATCTTTTGGCGAATAATAGATTTTTTTCATTTTTTATTCAGCCAATATTATGCGAAACCAAAATACAAAACCCGGTCATGCCAAGACAATAAACCCGATTTCTTGATCTTTTGTTTTCTGATGGTTGATAAAAGTCACGGGAATTTTGGTGGGGAATGTCTCGATTGGTTTGCCTGTTACAAGATAATATTCTTTTATTGCTTGATCAACATCTTTAAATGTGAAAGCTGGCCATGCCCCTGTTTTTTCAGTGTGTTATTAATAAAATCCAACTGCTCAATTCTCTGCTTTTCATATGATCTTGTGCTGCAGCTAGTGCTCCACAGCTTTGTTATGTCTTTTTCTCTCACCGTCATCCGTAGTTTACTAAATGCGTAATTTCTTCCGCTAAAAGCAAGCTCATTCACCACAGCACCGCCTATCATCATTACGAGTGGGAAACCATTTTTTTTAAATGTATTTTTTTAATATTTTTATTCTCTGGAATTATTCCTTGCTTAACTAGAAAATCTTTCGTGGCAAATGAAGCTGTAATAATAGCGATTAGCTTTGTGAATCCCCAAAGTCTAGTTTGCCAAGATTGCCGGTTTTATTTTTAACAGGCTTTTACCAAGCATCGTGTATCCTATGCTTAGACCTCCCAAAAAGGCGAATGGTATACAAGGTTGGTAATAGTTTTTTTCGGCGCTCATTTTAAAAATAAAATAATTATAATTAATAAAAAAAAACATGACAGCGATGATCTGCTAGAGCTACAGAGCGGCCTACACCGTCTTGGGCTTACAAAGAAGAAGTTAATGACCAAGCTATTATGCCCAAAAAGGAAAGGTTGTATTCTTTGGCGGCATGTGGAAAAACAAACAGTTCCCCGGAACTGAATTCAGATTGAACAGATTCAACAGATGTCGCCACAAGACATTATAAAAGTATCATAACAGGTATGAAGCGCAACTAGGATCAAGAATGGTAAAAAGTGTAGGACAAAAAGGTTCTTAGTTTGTACACTAAACTAGTCAGTAGATTTGCGCCTATTGATTCTGAACAAAATCTTACGTATGATTTAACGCAAGATCCAGTTTTAACAAAGTCATTAGAGTCTCTAGGATGTGATCTATACTACAGATTTGGAACATGTTATCGCCATTAATCATGGGCTTAATTACTTTTAATCATATAGATTTTTTTTCCCTTCAAAATGAACGAGTCGGAAAATCAGCCGAATCAGGAAAACACTGAATCAGAAACATGAATCAGGTAGAGATAGTGACAAGTGAAAAGCTAAAGCATCTGGGCGTGTTGCAGCAGGGAAAAAAAGTAGCAGAGTTAACGACAAAGAAAATTAAAGTTACAATCACAGAATATAACTCCATAATGAAACATAACACGCCAACGCCAAAACAAGTTGATTCAATGCCAGCTCCAGAACAAGAGCAAGTTAATTCAAGGTCTACGCACCAAAGTCTTCATGGAATATTGAACTTAAACTGTTGCCATTTTGGCGCCCTTGCGCTGGGGGGCAGTTATTAAGGTTATAAAATATATAAACAATGGCAACAAAACAAAAGCAGCCAAAAAAAATCTGAACCCCTAAATACAGAAGACACAGCACGCCAGCACCGCCAACAACAAAAAATCATTTTCATCCATTTCAGATGGAATAATATTTTTAAAATTTTTTTTGTGATAAAAATAGATCATGGCGGATTATTATTTGTTAAAAAGAAAGAAGTCAATAAATAAAGACATGGAGTCTAAAAAAAGACATTTCATAGACCCGAATTGTAATCAAGCGGTTGCTTACAATGTAAAAATCATTAAGATCATGCTGACCCATCTCACGCCCAAAGGGGGTTAAGCATGACATCCTCAACGATGACGCGTTTTTGAGGCGTGTGTGTACTATATTAGACATCTACTATTTAAGATAAAAACATAGATTGTAATTTTTCGAAAAATTTTAAGATACTTGATAAGAACTTGGTTGTACTTAAAGGATGACTTAATGTGACTTAAGTAAGAACTTAAAGTAACTTGATCAAGAACTTATTAAGAACTTGATCAAGATCTTATTTAAAAACTTAATTAAGAAAATTGGGGTGACTTGATTAAAAACTTAATTAAGGACTTGGGGTAACTTAATTAAGGACTTGGGGTGACTTGATAAAAACTTAAAAAGTGACTTAAGTGTGTGCATGCGTGGGGTGGGACAAAAACACACCCCAAACAAACAACAAACACAAACAAACAACAAACAAACACAATAGACAGGATAGTGCTTGTGGGAAAATGAAGGGGGCTTTTTGTTGTTCACACTTGACTTGAATGAAAGGTGTGCAGGGCGTTTAAAGCAGTTTTCAGGAAAAAGTTGCAGTCCAAACCCACCGCGGTTATGCATTTAACCCCTATTTTTAGACCCACTCATGCGTTTGTGGCTGTCAGGAAAAAAGTTGCCGGGCGGTTACTATTTTTTGAAGCCCGTCATACTATCGCAGTAGTCCAAACCCCACGCGGGGTTATGCATAACCGCTATTTTTAGACCCTGTCATGCGTTGTGGCTGCTGGCTAGCAAAACCGTTCGGATCCGAACGGTATCTAAAAATAGATCTTACGTCACCTGCTTTCAAGCCTGGTAGCCGAGCTTTTATGGCGGCTCTAAAACGCCAGTAGTTAGTACACCCGTCATTGTATATTGGAGCATTTTATATGGAGATAGTGCTGGCTACACACTACTCCTCTCCATACTGGTAGATGTACTAAGGTCTGCCTAAACCTATTAGTTTGTTTGCCAGAACATTTAAAATCGTTATTCAGTTGCATAAGTTTAAAGATAGTTTGAGTTTGCTACACAGTTCATTTATATGATTCCTAGCTTGTGAAATTTAGGATAGTTTAAAAACACACAGAAAGTTGAATAGTTTTCTAGCATACGAATCAGCCATGTTCACCTGGTCTTGAGAAAAAGAACGCATGTTTGTAGCGTTTTTGTTTTTTTTAAACATGACTTGAGCTGTTTCAAGCAGCGCCCAACAATTAACGCGTGATGGGTGTTTTGCTTGCCGACTTTCAACAATGCAGGCCATTTATTAGATAAGGAACCATCTCATCAATAGTCAAAACGTTTTTGAAACTGGCTATATCTTGTTCAGCAATATTTTTTTTCATTTCCTTGAACCAACAAACCTTTAAAATGTCGTTCATTTCCAAAGCAGTCGGTTTACTTTTTTCCTTTCTGTTCCTTCCAAAAAAACAATGCTTCTTTTCGGTTTAACTGGTAGAGAACATGCTTCACCTAATTCTTTTTTCGACAAATACCTAAATACAGTAAAGTAAAACTTGTGGTCTTGAATAGCACAAACCTGTTCTTCGGTAAACATGTTTAGCCATTTTAAAATAACACAACCAAGCACAGTAGAGAGCACAGTAAAGCGTCCTGCTCGTTCGGCAGTCAGTGGGGAGAATGACGAAACGGCCGGCTCTTGCCAACGTGGCAGCCTCGACGTGGTACTCAAGAATGTTCGAGAACATTTGCTGATGCAATAGTTGCAAGTTAACCTGGCCAAGTGCGCCGCGAGCCCACTGGGGCCCGCGAGGTGTGTTTTATTGATTTTTTTGGGCACAGTTTGTAAACGGGCCGTGCGCTTTGTTCTATGTGAACGAAGGCCTCTTGTCTGCGCTAGCCTGCCATAGCATAAATTAAGTGATCAGGTTTCAGCCTATAACTCCACCGGGCCCCGTCTGCCTGTCTGTTATACAAAGTTTTGTAGGTAGAAATTAGTCAGAATAAGTGTGGGATTTTTTGTCAAAAATATAACTTAGTTTTAAAAGAAAAAGCAAGTTTAGTAAATTAGTATTGAAAACGGACAATCCTACACAGTATGTTTGTTTGTAGATAATCGTTATTTTTTGGTTATTGAAGTCTTACTTGGCAGAGAACAGTAAAAAGCTCATTCTGGAGTCACCCGGTCGAAAACTGGTTGAGACCGGGTGAGACAGAATGAGCTTTTTACTGTTCTCTCAAGAGAATCAATTTTAAAAGGTATTTGAAAAATATTCCGCAGTTAACATGGACAAACGAAATTATACGACAAAACACGACGTGTTTTGTCTTCTTAAGAATACTTCAGACAAGATAAACAACACTCAAGATGACGAAAATGAAGAACGAGCAATTACTTATCTTCTCGAATTCGGCATATGGTGGGCGTTGAATGAAAACGAGGCCGTTGGGAAGGAGGGAAGGAGACAATGCGTGTTAAAATAGTAATAATTATAATAATAATACTCATATCGGTCATGTTAATAATGATGATGATGATGATGATGACAAAATTATTGAAAAAATAATGAAGAGAGGATTATTAAAACCTTTGGTGATAATAGTGCCTATACACACAGAGGGGAGAAAGTAGAAGGGTTAGTGTATTGTTGAACAGCATGGTATAGTCGCAACATGGTTAGTGACGATTATGATGGTGATGATTATTGTAATGATGGTAAATTCAAATGTCTTTTTAAATTTGTTTTTCAGTTTCCGCCTGAAGTCACCTCACTTTGCAGCTAATGACAGGAAATCAGATGGTTGAGATTGGAAGCTTTTACAAGTTTGCTCAGCCTAGTCTGATTTTAACCTGTTTTTTTTTCCAGTTGCTTTAGGCATTCTTTTGTTCCAAGGATTTGGGAGCTCATCCTCATTATCACGGTCACCGAACTGGGATATGCACGGGTGATTAATTATGTTCTGGCGAGTAGCACTGACATGCATACTCTGTCAATAACAGGAGAAAGTGGATTGCAAAGTTTCACTGCTACTGTGGTTTCAAACATCGATCCTCTGCAATTTGAATCCAGGGCTCTATGCGCAGGAAAGTGGGGATATGGAGGTAGTGGTGGGGAAGATAGGGTGAGAGATGGGGGCAGTTGGGTATATATGCAAAGATGCGGTTATCTTACTCGATTTTAGTATTAAGTCATCTTGTCGACGCTTAAACCTTCGTATGCTGTTTTAGTGAAGCTTAGTTCAACACGTGATACTGTAAAGCTCCATTGACTCATATCTACACTTCGTGGCCTTTCAATTCGAGTATCGCACTCAGGGTAATATCATTTCCGAGTGGTCGGCCGTAGAGATTCAGTACTGGTGGTAAACTTAAAAGAACTACTTCTCACAACTAGGGCACCTGCTGGTGTGTCTAGTCCCCCTGAACTCTTCTTACGTTATACAAATGAGCTGAATTTGTACCTCAGCAGTTCTTACTTCAATCAGTTTTTTCAGATTATATGGTCCTTAGGTTTCTACCCTAAATGACGAGCGCTTACTATTTTTTTCGCATTTAAAGACCATCGTAGATTATGTGGTTTGATTGTGGTTTCTTCTACTCGGTGTTCAGAAAACCGAAGATTTATTTCTTGGGAGGAATGATCCTCAAGACAAATCATTTGGTGACAAACTGAGACGAAACAAAAATGAGATGAAACATTCCAACACTTTTAAACACATGCTCATACTGAGAGAGACAAGACACATTCTTCTAACACTCGTACGGATAGTGTGTGCTTCTTTTAAAGATCTGTACACAAAAGACTGATAATGACGAAATGGCAGCCTTGACAAGGCACTTTGCGGTGCGGTGTGCTGCTAACAACATGAACTGAATTGAAATGAGTGTCAGAAGAAAGTAACCCAAAGATTGTACCTTCCCGGGGAGTTCATTTTTTTAATACGAGTCGTTACAAGCAGGACGCCGACTGAGGGTTTTTTCACAATGAACATGGCAACTTAGTATAAAAACCAGACGTCATTTTTAGGCCAAGGTGTTGTTGGTGTTAATGAAATGTAAACAAATATATTGATTTGACGTTGTTGTCGTTGTTATCATTGTAGTTGTTGTTTTTGTAGTTGACCTTATTTTGTTCTTGTACTTGTCCAGCAGGTCACAACCCCCAGGTGGTCTTGATTGAAAAAATTGAAGCCAAGGAAAATCGCACACACACACACACACACACACACACACACACACACACACACACACACACACACACATGCACCACACACACACACACACACACACACACACACACACACACACACACACACACACACACACACACACACACACACACACACACAGAGAAAAAAGTAGAATTTTCTCATTTTCATTTGATAGAAAGAGAAACAGGGTGTTTTTAGTTTCCACGATGAAATGAAAAATAGTCATGAAAAGTTAAGTAAGTACGATCAAAGCATATGTCGTAGACGACAGATAAGTTCCCTGATCTGTAGATGGAAACTGGACTGTTTTAAAACAAAGTATTTTAAAAAATGTACATTGCATATGTGGTCATAGCATCAACTGATCACATTCTTTTGTGTAACTTAATGAAGAAATCCATTCCAAATACGTCTGTACAGCCTATTCAAAATGTTTCCCTGTCAGCAAGGGAAACATATCTTTTCTTTTTGCAGTTAGCTAAAAGTCCAATTGGCAAATGTTTATAATAGATAACTCAGTGGTGAGGTGAGACAGAAGAGTTATATGTTTGATGTTGTTTTTTTTATCTTTGATTAAGTGAAGTTTCTATTTTTGTGTTATAGCTGCAGATAAGTTTTTTTTTTTACTTGTTGTGTTAACGTTTTTTCCTGGCCTCAATTTTTTTTCTTTCTTTCTTTTTTTTCTTTTTTCCTTTTTTTCGTCTAATATCACGTAATGTGGAAAGACGTAAAACAAAACAAAACACACACACACACATACACACAGAACGAGGGATAAACAGAAATACAGACTGTCATACTGTCACTTTTGCACACATGCATTCATGACAGCATTTACTCCATACACACACACAATCTTTCCAATCAACCAAAAGGCGCACAACCGAATGTTTTTTCTTCTCCCCTCTCCTTCAGGGAAAAACACTTTACTAAATCACATCAAACAATTTATGAACAGATTTTATACATGCATCCTTGTAACCAATTTTCCCATTTACATCAATACAAGTTTCTGTAAAGTCATGGCCTTCACATCACATTGGCCCAAGATACAGACCAGGAGAATAAATAATTCCTGCAATTATTGATGCCATGCCTGCATCAGATATAAGACTCGCCCCGTACTGTCATGATTCCCTGTCACTCTCAGAAATCGTGTCGCCCGCTTGAATTCTCCTGTCACTGGAGAGATGATGAGTTCCAACTCCTCTACCTGGACTCTTTTATTGCTGGGGCTGAACTACCGGTGTATTCCCCACACCTTGGCCATCGTTAACCACCTGACGGGGTGAAGAGTGAAGGGTGAAGGGCTGAAACACGAATAAGGTTCGTGTAAGTAACCTGCTTCCCAATTTAATTAGGAATTCTTTCTTTCTCTTTTCTCTTTGGTTTCCCCTGTAGCTTTCCCCAACAATCATGGCTCACCTGGTAATGACTGGTCAGCAGTTGAGGACCA